>OZ024822.1:99233406-99417750 GCA_964016985.1 Anodontia alba
TATATATATATATATATATATATATATATATCCAGATAGGGGTGTCTTTTTTCTGTTTCTCCCTGGGGACATAGGTTGTGGGCGCCCATTTTAGCGAGTACCTATGGCAGGTGTTCTTAAGGAGAGACGGGAAATGGTCTCATTTTTGGAAAAAAAGGGGGAAAGGGAAGAAAATAAAAAGATGTCTTATCTGGACCAGTATATTATACACACCTTTTACATAGATTTGTTAATTTAATGAAGAGTATAGTATTTGGTGGAGGCAATAATTTTTGGCGGCGAAAATATATGGAATACTTTCAACAGGATTTTAATATTATTTTAACGTATTTGCAAAATAGTTGTGAAGATATATGTGTAGTTGTGAAAAATGTGTTAGTAATTGTGAATGAATATATTCAGTATTTTTTTTTTTAATATTGGGACATCTTGATTCCCAACTGATTGTCCAAAAATTCAGATGTGTGTTTGAAAACTGCTGAAGGGATCGAAAATATGGTAGATCCGGATCAGAATCTGCATTTGAAGCGTCTGACCTGTATTTACACTGCTACGTTTTCCCAATACTTATTCATAATAACAGTGATGCAGTAGTCTATTTTTGGCGTTAGTTTTCTTTTGAGTATATATCTATTAAATAAAAAAATATGGAAGCTGGGTGATGAGGCCAAATCATTGGGTGCAACATGGCTAGCTGACTTCGTAACTATGAGGAGCAGTGTTTTTCGTGTTGCCCTTTTTTGTTGTTGTTGATGCTGTTGTGATTAGTTTTTTTTTTATTATTATTATTATTTTTGGTAACTAACTATTAACTTCAGTACCAGTCTTGAATCCGATACTGGATGGCTGAATGGTTGATATGTTTGGACCGTAGTGGGTTGACTACAGTGGGATGAATATATCTGTATGTTGACTAGATACAATGTATTTAATTAAAATAGCCCTCGTGACTGCTGCTGTGATTTTGACATGACTTGGAGGGACGTTTTTTTTTTTGCTTTTTTCTTTTTTTTTTTTTTTTTTTTTTCTTTTTTTTTTCGTTTTTTCCCCCGCTTGGCGACTTATTACAGGTGCAAAAAATGTGATTGTTAAAATTGTATTTGTTTTTTTTTTCTCTCTCTCTCTCTTCATTCTTTATAGTCTGCTTTATAGTATTCTGCCCTACAAATGATTTTTCTTTTTGTGAATAAAAATAATATGGATTTTTGCCTTTCACCTTTGAATTCTGGTTGTTTACAAGGTGGTGTAAATTTTAGACCGCTACTGTTGGAGACCTGTATCCAAATTATTTATCCTATCTCTCTTTGTACATCATTTAGCTGTTTGCTACGGAGAAATGGAAATTTTTGAGTTTTTATGAAGCAAATGGATTGATAAAAGTTTTAGTGAGCAGAGGTAGCTAGGATAAATATGGATTTTTATGCATGGATTTAATTTTGTTAAAATGGTGTAAATTTATTTTTTCTTTATGGGACGCCATGTGGAGGGACGTCTCTCTAAGATACATCGAGGACGGACTAGATTCTGTGTTTGCTGAAGGTATCCGGACGCCTTATCTTCTTACCATACTCTTCCTAAAATGCGAACAGGCCTATTTTTATTATGCACTGAACAGAAGTGCCAATGATATAGTTCGATTAGTTGTAAACAGGGTAGACACTGTTCAGACGCTACAGCTTATGACGTCAGATCAGGGTATATACTGTTCACTTTTACCTGTTTATACGAATTCATTTGGTAAATACAGAATACTCAAATAGTTTAGTGAAGTATCATTTGAACATGTAAAGTACATAGCTCATAATTGTTGCTACATGACAGTAAGGTTAGTGTGAGTTAACTCTCCCGTATAATGTTCTTGTATTTTTCTCTAAAATGGGTGTGTGGACTGACCGTTTCTGGCAGATAGAAATGTTTTTTTTCAAGATGATTATAAACTTAGGCAGCTTTGTATACTAATCAAATATATCTATAAAGGAACTAAGTAGAGAACTTATTTTTTTCAGAATATAGTATGGCATCTAATCATTTAACATTTGCGACCATGAATTGCCAAAGACTTTCAAATAAAACTGCAAGAGCTGACACATTACATTTTCTGAAATGCAAGCAATATGCAGTATACTTTCTGCAAGATACACATTTTACAAATAAAGAAGAAAAATACATCCGAACACAATGGGGGTATGAGTGCTTTTTTCAGTAATTTCTCAAGTCAGTCAAGAAGAGTAGCGATACTATTTAATAATAATTTTGAATTCGAAATACATAAAACTGAGAAGAATACAAATGGGAATAAATTGTTAATTGATATTACTATTGAAGGTAAGCATGTGTTATTATGTAATATTTATGCACCGAATTTTGACACCCCTCAGGTTTTTTTTCCAAAAAATATATGGTAATATTGAAACTTACAGTATCCCTGTAATTTTAGCAGGAGACTTTAATTTGGTTTTAAACCCAGAGCAAGACACTTATGAATATGTAAATGTTAATAATCCTAAAGCACGTGAAGAGGTTTTAAATATAATGTTAGAATGTAACTTAATCGATTGTTGGAGAGAACTTAATTTAGAAAATAAACAGTTTACATGGAGGAAACAAATACTAATAAGCAAGCTAGGTTAGATTTCTTTTTTATTTCTGAATGCCTCTTTACAGATGTAGATGATTCAATGATTCTACCAGGTTATAAAACAGACCACTCTTTGGTCATATTCAAGTTTGACTTGGGTAAATTCGAAAAAGAAAGGTCATTGGAAATTTAATAACTCTTTGTTAAAAGATACTAAATATATAGCTTAAGTTAAAAATAATATTACACTAAGAGATTATATGCTTCAGAAATACAAACAGAAAAATCTAGATATAAATGATATTCACCCTAGAGACTTAGATCAGACTATTGATGAACAATTATTTTTTGAAGTACTTCTAATGGAAATAAGGGGGGAAACAATTTCTTATGCAAATTACACAAAAAGAAATAGGAGGAAAATAGGGAACTTAAATTGCTTGAACAAATAGATAAATTAGAAAATGAAATGCCAATAAACCAAGAAGAGGTAGATAGCAAGCGTAAAGAACGTAATGATATAAGACAGAAGAAAATAGAAAGCGTAAAAATAAGATCAATAGTGAAATGGATAACAGAAGGAGAAAAAGTCACTAAATATTTTTTGCAACCTTGAGAATAGGAATTTTATCAGCAAGAGTATGAATATAATAAGAAAAAATAATGGCAATATTATAAAAGACAATTCGGAAATTTTAAAGGAAACTATGTTATTTTATAAAGGGTTATATGCAAAGAAAACGGTTCAGGGTGTAGATTTAAATAATATGTTGCATGGTAATGGCATACCTCAAGTAGAAGAAAGAGATAAAGAAAGACTAGAAGGGCCAATTACATATGAAGAACTTTTATTTTGCCTTAAAAAGGGCAAATAATACTAGCTCTGGATTTGATGGTTTGACCTGTGAATTTTTTAAATTGTTTTGGATACATTTAGGATACTTTATGTTAAGAGCAATAAACGCAGTCTATGAAAAAGGAGAATTATCAGAATCTATGAAACGTGGAGTGATAACATGCATACTAAAAGGCAAAAAAGATAAAGCACTTTTAAAATTTTTGGAGACAAATATCTTTACCTATAAATTAGCTTCATCATGCACTGCAGAAATATTAAAAAAGTGTACTTCCAAAAATAATAAATGAGGACCAAACGGGTTTTATTTCAGGGATGTATATATTGCATAGAATGTAAGGTTATTGTATGATATTATAAATTATATAGAGAAGGAGAAAATAGCAGGAATGCTCCTCTGGATTGATTTTGAAAAAGTTTTTGACTCTGTTTCATGGGATTTTTTATTTAATGTGTTAGACTTCTTTAACTTTGGTCGCAGTTTTAAAAATGGATCAAAATATTTTATACAAATATACAGTCATGTGTAATAGTAAATGGGCATATCTCTAGGACTGCTTTTATCTGCAACGGGGATGTCGACAAGGAGATCCATTATCACCATATTTATTTATTATCTGTGCGGAGATATTGGCCATACTGATAAGAAATAATGGTAATATAAAGAGTATTAAAGTGGGTGACACTGAATTTCTCATCTCACAGTATGCAGACGACACATCTAGTATTTTAGATGGAACGCATACGTCACTTAAAAATTGTATAATATTAAAACTATATGCAGAAATTTCAGGACTTTGTATAAATTTGGAAAAAACAAAAGTTGTGTGGATAGGGTCGTAAAAATATAGCCGTGTTAAATGTGTCAAGAATATAATCTACGTTGTGAGAAAGATTAATTTTGTGTCTTGGGAATCATGTTCCCTAAGGATCTTAAGGATATTGTAGAACTGAATTATAAAAATGAAATAGAAGAAATGAAGAAGATATTTTTAAACCGGTCTAAAAGAATCCTAACCCCAATTGGAAAAATAGGGTTATTAAGAGCTTAGCATTGTCTAAAATAAACCGTTTGATTTTAGCACTACCAAATCCCACGGAAAAATTATTAAGGACATTCAAGATATGTTTTTCAACTACTTATGGGATAAAATAAAACGGTCTGTGATCTGTCGAGATTATGAAAAGGGTGGGTTAAGAATGGTGGATGTAAAAATGTTTATGGCGTCATTAAAATTAACTTGGATCCGTAGAATTTTATTGAACACAAATAAATATTTTACTGTTATTAAAGAACTTTATCCCGGTATAACTGAAAGCATTATGTTTGGTAATAACTATCTTGAAGACAGAAGAATTCGGATAAATAATGGCTTTTGGAATGATGTTGTAAAAGTCTCAAAACTTTTGGAACGATTGCTAAACCTACGAATTGGTATGACTGTTTAAGTGTTCCATTATGGTGCAATAATAACATACGTGTTGGCGATTCAACAGTTTTCTATAAAACTTGGAAAAAAGGTATATGGTTTATAAATGATCTGCTGGATGGAAATGGGGATTTATTATCTTATGAGAATTTCTGTGCTAAATATTTGATTCAGACAAACTTTTTTAAGGTTTGAAGGTTTTATAAGGAGTGTTAGAAATTTTATAGAAAATTGTAGAATTCGACAGTTGGCCGCCAGAAAAGCTAATCCAATATAATATAAAAGCTAAAAGTCTGTGCTGCTTACAGATGCGTTGGTTATTTACGAGTGTTTAGCCATGAACATCTGCCTCTGTTAGCGTTCGTCACTGGACACAGGGAGCCATGGCGGAACATGCGCTATTACTTTGCGCTTCGGAACGCAGCCCAGACCTATAGAGTATAGACAAACCATTTCTTATTTATCTTTGTTCAAATCTAACCCATGAGTGGTGATGTGTAAAGCATATTTTTTACTCAGACAAATTATTAAGATACCATAGTATACCTTATTTACCCTAAATATTCGGACACCTCAGCTTTTTATCATGTTTGTCCAGAGCATTGAATTTGTAAATATGTCTAATTATCGGAAGTTATGAGATCACGCCGGTTACTACGGTACAACGAACGCGACTGGGTACAACGAACGCAGTTGAAATTTTGTTGACGGGAAAACAGTGCAAGTTCAATGTTTCCTTTATTTTGACGGAAATATGATGAGTTTCGTTTTCTGGTGGTTATGGGGTTACAAGAAGATGTGCTTTTGTTGTTTTGTCCAAATTTTAAATTATGACGCGGTCAAGCAAAGCTACAAATGAGGCCACAACAGGCAAAAGAACAAAACTTCACGTTTTAAGGGTCTGTCAGTTAAGGATAAATGGCATGTACACGACCATTCTAGGGTTTTTCATGTCTCCAGGTATCGAAGTAAATATACTATTTCCGATAATTCATAAAAAAACGTTTAGAATAAGAATTGTATCGATTTTTCCTAGCCCACTATCTTGAAACACGGGTACAACTTACCACGGATCATGTGTTGTGTCTGGGTACACTAAACACGGAAAAGATGGTACAACAAACACGGATATGGAAACCCCAAACTGACGGATTTTTTTTCCAGTACAATCGCAAATTTTCAAGAATTAGCCGAGAAGACCGGCACATATCTGCCCCTTTAGTTGTAAAATTGCAACCTCAACTGATGCGCTTGCAATTCCAAAAATAGAAGCGTTTTGGGTTGTAAGATGTGTTTGCTGACATTTTGTGTAGCTGAGTGCCAGAGCATTTAGTTTATGACATGTGGACAACTTCTTTTACATCAGACGCACAATAAACAGTCGCATTAACCCATAAAATTTGCATATGGCATATGAAATAACCTGCGCATGCACATGTACATATAAACTATAGAAATGTACATTTGGTTTAATATCCCCGTTTTAACAAACAGTTTATTATTTCAAATGTCACGAGCAAAGGTCAGGGCGTCATTTCAAAAGCACATGTTGTTACTCCAGGCAAGGAGCTCTACTAACTGAGCAAAAACAAGTTCGCCGAGACACTGTTTGGTCTCATAGTGCAATCACAAGAATCTGCAAAAAATTTGTCAGTACAGTAATGACTGAAGATACTTCGTCTGTTTACATTCTGCGAGCAACTAAAGACTTATTCATTATATCAATACGGGAACGTGTGCGGATTCGAGTCTTTCCTGGACACGCATCTTTTATTGGAGGGATTTTTCTTTCACCCCTTTTACTAGTTATTGCACACCAGATGAGGAAATCCTAGTTTTAACCCTGGGATAGAAACTTGTATCCTATCTAGGTTGTCCTGCAAAAGGATTGTATAAAAGTAAAAAAATCTCACATCTTTGACTCTGAGGTGTTTGATGTACACTTTTTGTATAGGACCTCATGTACGCTGTAGTTAAGCTATTGCATGTAACAGAACGTGACTAAACGCCACAATAATTTCATCACAATATGGCGGACATCAGCAATCGAAGTGACCGCATTTAAATCTACTTCTAGACTCAAAACGATAACAGAAAAAGATTCTGTAATTGGTGTGTCATGAAATCTTTTCTACGGTCATTCTCTCCCTTCAGCTGATTCAGTAAAGGCAGTTGTCAGTTTCTGACGTAAGAATGTGCACTGTACTGGTTAACCATTTATATATAAGGCTACCAAAGAAGTTTTGTAAGGACAACTGTTCAGCTCGATAAGATCAAAATAGTGTTGACTGGGCCGTCAAACTCTAAAACAAACAACTGAGGGTGGTTGGGTGTGGCGAAGATGTCGTGTATCGTACGTCAGCTGGGGTGTCCAACTGGCTTACAGTTGGTCAAGACCTGTTATAACCTTGTAGCAGGTAAGGGTAGAGGGGAAGATTTTTATTTCTTATGTTTCTTCACTTTCATTCCTTTCCCTCTTTCTTCCTGTTCCTTTCTTTCGTCTCCTCTACTATCGTTTTTAGCTCACCTGAGCTATGCTCAGGATGAGCTATTGTGATTACTTTTCGTCCATCGTCCGTCCGTTAACATTTTCAAACGACTTCTCTGAAGCCGCTAAGTTAATTTTGATCAAATTTCATATGGAGCCTCCATATTGGGGGAACGAAAGATTGCTAAAATGGTAGCGGTCCGTTGACCAAGATGGCCGCCATGCCCATATATGGTAAAAACCTTTAAAAATCTTCTTCTCCAGAACCGAGAAGCCTTGGGGCTGAATCTTTGCACAAATCATCGGGGACGAGAGGTCTACCAAAGTTGCTAAAATAATTGTTGTATGTTGACGTTTGACCTTTTTACGGCGAGGTCAAGTTTGCTTCCCTATGCATTTTTATGGGCACCATACATTTGTATGGGAAAACTGTTGAGAACTTCAAACGACTTCTCCTCTGAAGCCTTTTGGCCAATGTTGCTCAAATTTCATGTGGAGCCTCCTTGGGTCAGGGGAACGAAAGATTGCTAAAATGGTCGCGTTCCATTGACCAAGATGGCCGCCATGCCCATATATGGTAAAAACCTTTAAAAATCTTCTTCTCCAGAACCGAGGATGCCTTTGGGCTGAATCTTTGCACAAATCATCAGGGACGGGAGGTCTACCAAAGTTGCTAAAATGATGGTCGTACATTGACGTTTGATCATTTTACGGCGAGGTCAATTTTGCTTCCCTATGCATTTGTATGGGCACCATACATTTGTATGGGAAAACTGTTGAGAATTTCAAACGACTTCTC
Source organism: Anodontia alba (assembly GCA_964016985.1). NCBI lineage: Eukaryota > Metazoa > Mollusca > Bivalvia > Lucinida > Lucinidae > Anodontia > Anodontia alba. The sequence continues at coordinate 99,241,558 of OZ024822.1, forward strand.
CTCTGAAGCCTCTTGGCCAATGTCGCTCAAATTTCATATGGAGCCTCCTTAGGTTGGGGGAAAGAAAGATTGCTAAAATGGATCGCAGTCCATTGACCAAGATGGCTGCCATGCCCATATATTGTAAAAACTTTAAAAATCTTCTTCTCGAGAATCAAATAAGCCCATGAGCCTTACCTTTGCACAAATCCTCGGGGACAGGAGATTTACCAAAATTGCTAAAATGATGGTCCTACGTTGACATTTGACCTTTTTACGGCAAGGTCAAATTTGCTTCCCATTCATTTGTATGGATCCTATACATTTATATGGGAAAATGTTGAGAATTCATATTTTGGACATCTCCTCTATAATCCAGTTGAATCGAAACTTGATGATGAGCATTAGCGCGCTTATGAGACACAAAATAGCTAAATGATTCAAGATGGCCACCAGAGCCGCCACCTTGAAAATCAATTTTCGACATCTCTTCTCAAACCTTAGATCGCTTTGACCCGAAACTTGCTATGTAGCAACAGGATGACTTCCGGATCGAAACAAGCTAAAATTGTGCAAAATCCAAGATGGCCGCAATGGTTCTGCTCCATTGAACAAGATTGCCGCCAGAGCTGAAAAATAGAAAATCTTCAAACGACATCTCGTCCTTGGCCAATGGCCTGACTTCAAAATATTTGCACAGAAGTATTCCACCAAATGCCCTCAACCAAAACTACTAAAATGGCTCCGCTTGGCGGAACAAAATGGCGGCCAGAGCTAAAAACAGAAAAACTTAAAAGACATCTCCTCCGCAGCCAGTGTCCTGATTTCGAAGTAATTTCATAAGTGTGTTCCTCTTATGGCCCTTTACCAAAATTGCTAAAAAAAATTCTGCTCAGCTGAACAAAATGGCCGCCAGAGCTAAAAAACAAAAAACAAAAACAAAAAAAAAAAAAAAAAAAAAAAAAAAAAACAACCTTTAAACATCTCCTCCTTAGCCAGTGGCCTGATTTCAAAATGATTTCACAGAAATGTTCCTCTTATCCCCCTTTACCAAAATTGCCAAAATGGTTCTGCTCTGCTGAACTAACTGGTCACCAGGGCTAAAAATAGAAAAAAAAAACCTTTAAACGACATCTCCGTGGCCAGTGGCAAGATTTCAAAATAATTTCACATCAATGTTCCTCTTATGCCCCTTTGCCAAAATTGCTAAAATCTGCTCTGCTGAATGAAATGGTTGGCAGAGCTAACAATAGAAGAAAAAAAAATCTTCAAAGGACAGGATAAGTAGATGAACCAAATGACTTCTGAAAAATATCTGAACTTTCTTTTACTTGTGAGGTTTTGAAAATTTCAGCAGTTTAACCTTGTATGCAAGATATCTCAAAAACTGTTTAAGCCATTGCATTGTCATAAGAGTATTTTGAAAAATGTTGCATGCCATCTGCATATCTGCAGTGGCAGTTTCACTCAGGTGAGCGAGTGGTGGCCCGTGGGCCTCTTGTTTCTCTTTTCTCCCTTTCTCTGAGAGACAACACAAAATGACCCACAAGGGTTGACACGGCGTTAAACCCTAACACAATCAATCAGTCGAACAAACATACAAAAGTAATGGGTTTGAGGGGTAGATAGGTAAATCCGTCCCTCATCCTTTTACGACCCACGACCCCTAACCTCAACTATCTACCTTGGAAGCTTATACATAGCTTATAGGTTTATAACCAATCTCTGACATCTGCGTAAGAGATACGACCTTTTGGCTCAGTGTTTTGATTTTCACTCTTGTGGCCCAGTGTCTAATCCTTTCATGGCCCGATTTTTTTGGTCGATTGTTTACCTCTGAAAGCTAGGCACTAACTTCCCACATCACAGGCCCTTGTAAACGAATGTCATTTGACATGTCACCAGTAACACTTCCGATTCTGGGTACAAGTGAGCACTTCTTAATTAAAACATTACCCTATTAAATTCAGAAACAATGCCATGCATATGTACAGAAATCATAATAATAAGAATTAGAAAGGCATTAAAAAGTATATAACAGTCAGATAGATCGTTTGGAATTTAAAAACAACACCATTTATCGGGACTTCACAGGCGGATTAAAGAGTTTTTTTGTCTCAGTGCATAAAGATTATAATCCGTGTTTGTTGTTCCCAAACTGTGCTGATTAACCGAGTTCTGGAGTATCGTAACCCGTGGAAAGTTGTACCCAAACAAAAAATCAAGCTTTCAACCATTCCCGTTTTCAGTGGACAGTGACACTACCTGGGGCTCAAACAAATGCATCAATGGAGGCTCTAGAGTCACAACAATATATAAATTACAAAAGCATTTACACAAAAGATGTGTAACGGTGAGAAAATATTGCTGGGGTTGGTGAAAACACGCATGGCAAAAGAAAAAAATGTTTTTATTTTCGTTTGTCATGAACAGATTTCTCTGCAACTGTACCTATAAAAGGCAATACCGCTTTCTTGCAGCTGTGCAAAGTAACCATCCAAGAAGATAAGGAATATGGCTAAAATAAATCATTTTCTTACCGAAAATATTCTTGTGACGTCATCATTTTCAGCTGCGTTCGTTGTACCCAGTCGCGTTCGTTGTACCGCGGTAACCCGGGTGTGAGATGACGTCATGTAGTGTGGATTCGATCAGACTGTTTGCTAAAACCTGTATGTCCGAAGGATTATGGTAAATATGGTATCTACATGAGGAAAGAAAGAACATATATAGGATTATCTTGTGTATTTGAAAAAGTACCAGCACGTCCTAGTATGGGTAATACCAAGGGAAAAAAGAGAGAAAGGTAGAAAAAAGAATGGACGGACATGTCCTTCTTTTTTGTCCCAATTATCTTCCAGTTGGTGAAATCTATGTTATAGGTAAACAGAGGGAATGTTTGCGGGGTGTTATATGGCATGGGGAGTACTGGAACCTCAGTATTGGGGATGGGAGACTGGTGACGTGTCACAGTTAGTAAACATCCATAGAATCATACAATATTTATGTGGAATTTAATCTTAAATTTCTGTGGTTATAAATTCTGGCATAGAATGAAGCAGTCTGCAATGTAAAATTATTGATAAGTATGTAGTATATGTATGATTTTTTTGAAAATAAAATTGAATTCTAAAATAAAGAATACAGAGCTGCGATATGCAAATCAAGGTCATTTTCTTTGATAAGTGTCAATATCATCCAAATTATGTCAATGTATCACGCCCAGAACTGGACCGTTTTACCATGAGTGCCATTTAGAACTTTTGACTTGAACTTATCATACTTTTTTTAAAGTAACTCGGAATTCCACAGATAGTTTAACCTTGCTCAAAGCCTCTTTGCATGAATTTTCAATGATCCTCTAGCGTCGCGAATGTGCCATGCGACAAACATTCGTCACGTTTGTACTTTTCTTAAAATCGTGTCAACAGAAGCCGCTCTAGAGCTTCAAATAGTAGCTTTTGCACCCGCAGAGCTCTGTTGAAATGCTTTCCTGACATTACTCTATCTAATGACCCACTTATATGCCAGATTCTATGATAATTTCTGATAGTCCACTGCCTTGCATCATCATCCCGACTATACCAAATAATGGACAGATCATGTGGAAAACATCCATTCGAACTATTATCCCACTGAATTGTTCGGAGAACTGCCAAATCAAGGCGTAGGCTTTCTTGGCAACAGCCAGGTCAAACGTAACAACAGCATATTCTTGGCCAGCTTCACTACTGGCTTTCACCGACTGTTCCAACATATGCTGCACAGTGGAATTTTTAGCTCACCTGGAGCTTTGCTCCAGGTCAGCTTATGCCGTGGCAAGTTGTCCGTCGTCTGTCCGTCGTTAACTTTTCACGTTTTTGACATCTCCCCCTGAACAGTAAGTTGGATTGAGGTGAAACTTAGTGGGAGGCATTGTGACAACATGGAGATTTAGAATTGCTAAAATCGTTCCGTTCCGATGCCCAAGATGGCCGATGGCGGCCATCTTAAAATTCTTCAAACGACATGATTAAGAGTGGCATCGGGACCCAGGGTAAAGTTGGTTAGCTATAAAAGTGCTTTAAACCCCCAGTGGTTTACTCTACTGACCGTTCTAAGGCGGTGGTCCAGGTGTTAGTCTTACTCTTTGTTGCTTCGTGGTTTATTCTACGAGGCGATTTGTTTTATGTCTTACCTTGTGTCATTTTGTTCTTGTGTTTTTCAGTCCGTTTAGCACTGCGGTTACTTCGCTAGCGGAAGAGAGAGCTAATCTTAGTGCTTTTCGTACGTTTTTTCGATTTGTGCTTGTTTGGATTTGTCGGTTTCTTCTTCCTCATGGTGTCTGGGAAGGGCTGCGGTTTATGATTGTGGCACTCCCTGGACTTTTCTCTTACCTTTTTTTGATGGGGGCATCACAGTGACACATAGATTCAGAATTGTTAAAATCGTTCCATTCCGATATCCAAGATGGCCGCCATGGCGGCCATCTTGAAAGTCTTCAAACGACATCTCCTCCCAAACCGTAAGTCCTATTGAGCCAAAACGATGGGAGGCATCACAGTGACGCAGAGATTCAGAATTGCTAAAATCGTTCCGTTCCGATATCCAAGGTGGCCGCCATCTTGAAATTCTTCAAACGACATCTCCTCACAAACCATAAGTCGGATTGAGCCAAACTTGATGGGAGGCATCACAGTGACACAAAGATTCAGAATTGCTAAAATCGTTTCGTTCTGATATGCAAGATGGCCGCCATGGTGGCCATCTTGAAATTCTTCAAATGACATCTCCTCCCAAACCGTAAGTCCAATTGAGCTGACACTTGATGGGAGGGATCAGTGACACAGAGATTCAAAATTGTTAAAATCAGTCCGTTCTGATATCCGAGATGGAAATTCTTCAAACGACATCTCCTCTCAAACCGTAAGTCGGATTGAGCCAAAACTTGATGGGAGGCTTCACAGTGACACAAAGATTCAGAATTGCTAAAATCATTCCATTCCAACATCCAAGATGGCCGCCACGACAGCCCTCTTGAAATTCTTCAAATGACATCTCCAAAAACATAAGTCAGATTGAGCCGAAACTTGATGTGAGGCATTGGAGAGTTAAAGAGATTCATAATTGCTAAAATCGTTCCGTTCCGATATCCAAGATGGCTGCCATGGTGACCATCTTGGAATTCTTCAAACGACATCTCCTCCCAAACCTTAAGTTGGATTGAGCCAAAAATTGATGGGAAGCATCACAGTGACACAGGGATTCAGAATTGCTAAAATCATTCAGTTCCAATAGCCAAGATAGCCGCCAAGGGGCCATCTTGCAATTCTTCAAGGGCCCATCTTGCAACTCTTCAAACGACATCTCCGCCCAAACCATAAGTCAGATTGAGCCGAAACCTGACGGGAGGCATTGGAGCATTATAGAGATTCAGAATTGCTAAAATAGTTCCGTTCCGATATCCAAGATGGCGGCCATCTCGTCCCAAACCGTAGGTCCGATCGAGCCAAAACTTGATGGGAGGCATCTGAGCGACATAGAGATTCAGAATTGCTAAAATTGTTCCGTTCTGATATCCAAGATAGCCACCATGGCAGCCATATTGGAATTCTTCAAACGACATCTCCTCCCCAACCGTAAGTTGGATTGAGTGGAAACTTGATGTGAAGTATTGGAGCGACATAGAGATTCAGAATTGCTTAAATCGTTCCGTTTGGCTATCCAAGATGGCCAACTGGGCGGCCATCTTGAAAATCTTGAAACCGCATCTGCTCCCGAACCCGAAGTCAGATTGAGCCCAAACTTGGTGGGAGGCATTGGGGCCACATGGGGATTAAGAATTGCTAAAATCATTCCGTTCCAATATCCAAGATGGCCGCCATGTCAGCCATCTTGAAAATTTTCAAACAACATCTCATCTCCTCCGGCCATCTTGAAAGTATTCAATTGTTATCTGCTCCCGAACAGTAAGTCTGATTGAGTGGAAACGGTGGAAGGCATCGGGGCATCATGGAGATTTAGAATTGCTTAAATGGTTCCGTTCTGATATCCAAGATGGCCACCATGGCAGCCATCTTGAAAATCTTCAAATCACATCTGCTACCGAACGGTAAGTCTGATTGAGCTTAAACATGATGGGAGGCATTGGGGTATTATGGAAATTCAGAAGTCCTAAAGTCCATCTGTTCCAATGTCCAAGATGGCCGCCATCTTGAAATCCTTCAAACCACATCTCCTCCCAAACAGTAAGTCAGGTTGAGGCAAAACTTGATGGGAGGCATCGGGGTGACATGGAGAGTCAGAATTGCTGCATCGTTCAGTTCCAGTATTCTAGTTGGCGGCCATGGTGGTAATCTTGAAACTCTTCAAACAACATCAGATTCTGAATTGCTAAAGGCAATCGGATCTGATAGCCAAGATGGCCACCATGGCACAACATCAGATTCTGAATTGCTAAAGGCAATCGGATCTGATAGCCAAGATGGCCACCATGGCACAATGTAACATCATGATCAGCCTAATCCAGGTGTGCGATTTCTGGCCCGCTTGGGCCTCTAGTTATTTATGGATTCCTTATGGGGCCATATACTCGACATTTGAGGTAGGGTATTTTCTTTCCGCAGCCGTCTGTGACAGCCATCCTGCCCAAGAATGAACTGTCTGGCTCTCCGTAGACCCACATATCACGACAGATAAGCCATGTAAAGTTCTCCATTTCTGTATGCTTGAATGAGTAGTCAAACTTACTTGTCTGAATGTCAATGGTATGGTCGACTTTGGCTTGGCATAGCAAGGTCTAATTTGAACTTCAGTGGGCACCACAGACCTGTTCTTTGACTAGTGTGCTGTGTCTGTTTCTGCTGCAACCACAGGTATATCTGGATCACGAAGTACATGTATTACAATGCCATGTGTGGAATGAGTGATTCCAGACCCTGATGGCGTCTCTTCGTCCAAATCAAAATTGTCATAACACAAACGAATGACAGTGTTATTGTCTCTGGTAATATTCCTCGGTAAAACGACTCTGACGAGGTAACGGAATTATACATGGCTGTTTCCAGCACCAGAGTTCGTGAATATGACTGGCCATGACCATAATGATTTAGTATCGTTATTACTTTGGCACTGCCTGTAAGATGTCTTACAGCCATGGGCAGTGTAAGATGTTTCGGAATAATACAGACACCAGCACAACAAAGGTCTTCCGCAAAAGACAGTGCATAACGCTGTGACTTCAGATTGGCATGTTGAACTGGCTTTCCAGTTATGATCTAGATAAGAAATGTTAATAAAATATCTGGATGTCATCTCTCGCCTGAAAGCAACCAAGCAGCAGATGGGGGCCAAGACATTGATTCATTCTCTAGTCTACCTTTATTTGTATGCCGTCTTATGATCGTTGCACACTCTATAAGGCGCCTCTGATCCAAAGCTGCTTATTTGAATGCGGCCTCAACGCATCTCCTTCTACATCAGCAGTATATACTAATTCTGCTTTCTTCCAGGGTTGCCAGAAAACCAGCTTCTTTCCAAAATGTTTGCATAGCTTGTCTTTCAATTTATAGGTTTTATCATTTTCATTGTAGAATTTCGGGTGGTTTTCTAACTGATATGTTAGATTCCTTTCCCGAATCATAGAAAGTCTTTTTTTCACACTTCCCTCAGTCAAAATATGATCTTCTATGTACCTACTGATGTACTAAAATGCAGCATTATGTGCTGCCTGTGACTGAGAGGACTCACTAACTGTGTGCGTTTCGTGCCTTGCAACTGTATCTCGCGTTTAATTTCTGTGACAGTGATTATGATACCATGCCTCCCTAGCTCATAAGTCCTGGCCGCGTATTTTGCAAAGAACCTTTTCATCACGCTTCGCCTCGGCGGCAATTTTTATTAATTCTTCATCTGTTGGTGTAACGCACCACCAATTTGTGTTTCTCTCGATTAACTTGTATACATTCTTTATCACAGAATAAGCATTTGTCAGCAGGAAACAGCGCACTAAACGTGGCAAAAGATGCCGCTGTTGAGGGTCTGCTCCTTTTTTAAGTACAAGGGACCTCACTGACTGTTGCTCTTGAACTGATCTTGCGTTTCCCAGCCTTCACGAGAGGTGTAAAGCGCTGGTGCTGGTAACACCTTCTGTGTACCCCTATACCTTTGCATCAAAGGGGATGTCCATAAGGCCCTTTTCCTGCCCCGTAACAAAAGTCTTCATTTGTTGCTGATGCATTACCCATAATGTCCCATTTACTAAAACAGTATTGATTTTGGAACGTAAGCCCTAGGTTTGGAGTAACATGATCATGAAAGTGGGTGGGCAATTCAGTATGAACCTGAGGTAGCATATTTTAAACACCGTTTTTCTTTTAAAATTCATCATATCTTATTATACCTTATTTTGTTTGTTACACAAATGCCCTAGGTAATATCCAATTACATTAACCTCCTTTCAAAACTAAAAATTACATCTGCAGCATCGCTTTTATGAAAATCTTCAATTTTTGTTAATTTTGCATCTTGGAATTCAATAAAATCTAGCCTTTTACATGGAACTGAAAGGTGAATTATCTTGAAACTTATCTGAAAACAACATTGGGATAGGGCAAAGAGATGAATAAGTTTTGATGACCTTGACCTTATTTTCAAGGTCACATGGGCTGTAGAATTGTCAAAAGAGCAGGTACCCATTAGACTGTTTTTTTTTAATGCTATTTACCAAAAGTCTTCATTTTCTCCTTATATATTGCTTATAGTATCTTTTTAGCTCTCCCAAGCATGAAGTGCTCATTGTGAGCTAAATTGTGATCTGTCAATGTCCATTGTGCGTCGTCCATCGTGCATCATGCTGCACCAACAATTTGCCATAAATGACAACTTCTCTTACATCTCTTGGCCAATTTCAGTCAAACTTCACAGGAATATTGCCTATATAACTCTCTACGAAAATAGATAAAATTGTTCCACATCAATGAACATAATGGCCGCCAGAGCTAAAAATAGAAAAATCTTTAAATGATCACTCCTCCTACACCATTGAGCCAATTTCAATCGAACATTACAGGAATGTTGGCTAGGTGACTCACTACTAAAATAGCTAAAGCAGCTCCGCTCCAATGAACAAGGCAGCTGCCAAAGCTAAAAGCAGAAAAATCTATAAATGGCAACTTCTTCTGTATCATTGAGCTAATTTCAATCAAACTTCACAGGCATGTTGCCTAGGTGTCTCTCTACCAAAATATTTGAAATAGTTTGCTCAAATGAACAAGACAGCTGCCAGAGTTAAAACAGACAAACACTTAAATTGACAACTCCTCCCATATCATTGGGATCATTAGGCCAATTTAATCAAACTTCACAAGAATGTTGCCAAGGTGTCTCTCTACTAAAGAAGCTAAAACGGTTTTGCTCCAATGAACACGATGGCCACTAGAGCTAAAAAGAAAAAAAAAGAAAAAATATTTACATTACAAGTCCTCCTAAACATTTTGGCTAATTTCAATCAAACTTCGCAAGAATATCGCTAACTCAAACTGCACAAGAATGTTGCTAGGTGACTCTCTACCAAACTAGCTAAAACAGCTCCGCTCCAATGAACAAGATGGCCACCTGAGCTAAAAATAGAAAAAAATAATCTTTAAATGACAACTCCTCCTAAACCCTTTGGCCAATTTCAATCAAAAATGTAAAACAGGATGCTAACTGAGGAATTAGTCCAACAAATGGAAGTTGGTATAACTGGATGTGGCTACGTTTTAAAACGAAACACACAGTTTATAGGCTTTAGGCTCATACTTTTTGTATGATACTTTAGGTTCTTACTGAATTACCCAACCCACTTTCATGATTATGTTACTCCAGATTTGTAACTTACGTTGTACAACCAAAATTCTTCTTGTGAACGAGAGAGCTAATATAGCCTTAAATCACTCACCCAAGTTTCATGGTCTGACTCCACATGAACATTATTAAGCTGTATCAACAAGTGTTTGATTGATATTGGCCCAAGGGTGTAGCAGTAGTTGCCTTTTAAAGATTTTCTGGTTTGCACTCTGTGGCCATCTTGTTCATTGGAGCAGAATCATTTTATCTATTTTGGTAGAGAGTCACCAATGCAACATTCTTGTCAAGTTTGATCGAAATTGGCCAAAGGGTTTAAGAGTTGTCATTTAAAGATGTTTCTATTTATAACTCTGGTGGCCTTCTTGTTTTTTAGAGCAAAACCATTTTAGCTATTTGATAGTGAGACACATAAGCAACATGCCTATAAAGTTTGGTTAAAATTGGTCCAGTGATATAGAAGGAGCTGTCATTAAATGATCTTTTTTCTATTTTTAGCTCTGGTGGCCATCTTGTTCATTGATGTGGAGCCAGCCTCGGTGGCTCAGTTGGATGCACCGTCCGACTGGAGACCAGGAAGTCGTGGGTTCAACCCCCGCCGAGGTCGGCAACATTCTTTCGTGGAGATTGATCAGGAAATATTTTCTACGGTCATTCTCTCCCTTCCGCTTATTTAAGAAGGGCAGTTGTCAGTTTCTGGCGGAAGAATGTGCACAATACTGGTTAACCGCTTAGAGGACTAAGCCTGCCCAGTAAACATGTGGTTAGGTAAACTGACCGCGCTCGACATGACCCCAATGGGTTGACTGGGCCGTAAAACCTCAACACAAACAAACATTGATGTGGAACGATTTTAGCTATTTTGGTAGTGAGACACATAGGCAACCTGTCAATTTTGATTCAAACTGGCCCAATGATATTTTTCTATTTTTAGCTCTGGCAGCCATCTTGTTCATTGATGCAGAACAATTTTAGCTATTTTGGTAGTGAGACACATAGGCAACATGCCTGTCACGTTTGATTCAAACTGGGTCAATGATATAGGAGGAGCTGTCATTTAAAGATTTTTCTATTTTTAGCTCTGGTAGCCATCTTGTCCATTGATGTGGAACAATTTTAATTTTTTTGATAGAGAGCACCTAGGCAACATTCCTGTGAAGTTTGATTGAAATTGGCCCAGGAGTTTTGGAGAAGTTGTCATTTATAGCAAACTTTTGACACATCACTGGGCACGACGGACAACGGACGACGCACGACGGACATTGACCGGTCACAATAGCTCACAATGAGCACTCTGTCCTCTGGTGTGCTAAAAAGATGTTATAGGCAATATATTAGAACATGAAGATTTTTGTTAAGTAACATAAAAATAGTCTAATAGGCACCTGCCTTTTTGACAATCCCACAAAGCAGACGTGACCTTGAAAATAAAATCAACGTCAGCAAAATTTTGTCATCTCTTTGCACTGTCTCAATGTTGTATTCAGGTAAGTTTCGAAGTAATTCACCTTTTAGTTCCGGAGAAAAGCTGGATTTTATTTAATTACAAGATGCAAAATTAACAAAAAATAAAGGTTTTTATAAAAGCGATGCTGCAGATGTAATTCTTAGTTTTTAAGGGAGGTTAATGTAATAGGACATTACCTAGGGCGTTTGTGTAACAAATAAAATAAGGTATAATTAGATATGATAAATTTCAAAAGAGAAACGGTGTTTAAAATATGGTACCTCAGAATCATACTGAATTACCCCACCCACTTTCAAGATCATTTTACTCCAAAACTAGGGCTTACGTAGCAAAATCAATACTGTTTTAGTAAATGGGACACTATAAATAATGTATCAGCAAAAAATGAAGACTTTTGTTACGGGTTAGAAAAAAGGGCCTTATGGACAGCCCCCACCGCCCCCCCCCCCCCCCCCCCCCACACACACACCCTTTCTCATGTATGTTTCCCGATATTTCTTGGAGCTTATGTTTCACTTAGAAAACGTTAGCCTCTTTTGCTGCTGTTGTGATTTTATTGAAAGCCTCTTTCGTAGCAGGCATGACAGCTTCATCAGCTGTGCTGGAGAAATGTATAATGCAAATTCTCCCACCTCTGTCTGTTGTACTGGGCTTTTTACTACCGTGAGGATTTGTCTTCAGAGCCATTGACTGTTCCATTTTGAAACAAGGAATGTATGAAGTTTCAATAATATCGGGGTATGAAACACAAGCTATAATACAGATGTTTAAAACAGCAAAGTGAGGTGACAAGAAATATGTCTCAATATGAAAAAAAAAAAGAATTATGTTGAGGAAATGAGAACAAAACCCGCAATATTTGTTTTATTGCGCGTATCTTTTGATTGTTTCGTTGATTGGCTGATAAACTGATATTATACAACAAGAAAAGTAGAAGGGCGGATAGTGAAGGATCGATACAGCAAGAAAACTAGACAAAAACGGATTACATCACGGATAGATTGACAGATTGTACACCAATTAGAAGACTGCTGATTGATTGATTGATACAGAAAGATAACAAGACAGACAGAGACAGACAGAAGAAGACGGGTAGATAGACAGACAGGTCACTAAATAAAAGCGATGCTAAATTCTTATCAAATCTAGCAACGAAAAAATCAAACAATTAAACGCATATATTTAAAGCAAGAGAAACTCTTTACAAAGATTGAAAACTGATTACTATTTGTTGTTAACTATCAAAATACAAAGAGCAAGTTATATGTTTTCTGCTTGGATCTTTACGGAACGAGAGCAGAAGACAAAATGACGTCGCTTTTTGCGTGATTTTTTCATTTACCCTAGTCTAACGTCATTATAAACACATCGCACCAAGCCAACGAACGAGTCAAGGGAAAAGGTAAGAAAGATGAACATTTCACAGAAATAAAATGAGAAAACAACACAGTAATAATATGCATGTGTATTATTTAACGACTCTGTGGTTTATAAGTTCGAAAAATTTAGCGGATGTAACTGGTTAGCGGGTGTGACTAACGGCCTGAGGCACATCATTGTCGCGATACTACTAATAAAAGGCCTTTTCCCTTGTCGCGTATTTATTTATTGCACGTGCATTTGCTCATACAGGTGCTGCATTACGTTAATAACCCCGTGTAGTGTAATCGGATTGTTCTCGGCTATAAAATGCCAGTTTTCCGTTGAGGATTGTCATAGTTTCCGTATTCCTACCAAAAGCGTAAATTGTGGCTACACGTTAGGACAGCCGCAATAGTTCAGCGCTAACAAGCACACAGAATCTATGTTTTACAGAAATAGTTCGAGAACAATGTTAGGCATACATAAGACATTTCCAGTCATTAAAATAAGACAGTCCTAAACATTATCGGCAATTACTGATAGATTTACTACATATACAGTCCATAATTGTCATTCTACCACTGAAAAATTACGTGTTTAACAACTGGTAACGTTTGTAACAGTGAATAACAGGAAGTCTTTATCGATATAGTACTTTAAAGTAAGTAAATGAGTTTAAAGAAGTACACTAACCGATACAAGATTGCAAATAAGTACAAACTTCTTCTGTTTGAGATTTCACCTGGAACGTTTTATGCTATTTTGAGGGTAACGTACGTAACATTGCTGTTACATCCAAACGCTGCCACTCTCAGACGGCTAACATGTTTCATTTTGTGGCTTATATTCTGTAGTTTTAGAAAATTATAGTGTACAAAATTCCTCCTGGGAAGGGGGTGTATGGTCAGTCCAAGGCTATGTAAAGTCTCAATATCTCCGTAACACACTGAAACTGAAAATCATTTTCCCACCTTTTCACAGCAGCATAAGATTCCCCTTTAACTACAACCACTTTCATGATAGTTTGGGAGATTAGCTTTCTAGAGTCTTTCTTGCCAGTGTCATGTACTTAGTTTTGTCCAGTTTACTGTTTATAATGCAGGAGACACAACGGTCACTGAAAAATCTTTGGTAACATTCATGCTAACCTGTAACATAGATAAAGATACTTCAGAAGTTAGTTTATACTATCAAACACAAACCGTAGGCTACTTATATCAGGCGCAACATTTAGCCATGTGTTCTCTTAAAACAAATTAAGTAAATATCAAAATACGCATTTAATAACTCCTAATATAACAAACCACTTTCAATTAAAACAAGTCGTAATACCGACTAAAATAAGCAATTTACAATGAAAAAGCCAAAATGTCAAACGATCTAAGACACTCAAATAAATGGCGTCAATTTATTGTTAAAGCACCGTGCTCAAAATTCGTCCTTATATCCCTAGACACTCATAGACATCATAGACTGGCGGGTACTGTGTTAGCGATATCCTTTAGTATTAAATATAACTGAAACAAAATAATAAGAGGACCATGATGATCCTATATTGCTTACCTGAGCAAACACTCAGTTAATATATATTAACTTACAATGAATATTTTTGTAAATATTGCCAAAATATATTTAATTGGCAATAAATATCTTAATATAGAATACATATTTTTAATATGGAACAAATATATTATCAGATACAATATTGCAACGTGTATCACGCCATAATCATTGACAAAAACAAACATGTTGAACAGAATTATGCGTTTTATCATTTTTTTTTTCTGAATGGCACACAGTGCCTGTGCTTTCCCCCTTCTATTAATTTCTTTTTTCCTTGTTCGCTCAAACCAGACTGTTTAGTGTGTGTTTTATCTCTCAAGTCATTATATTTGTCGAGCTCTTCTTGAATTGTTGTTCTGATATTTGCCAATCATTTAAGGCTGTGGAAATTAAATTTTTAATGGAATTTAACTTGCTTTGCCCTTTGCCGTAGTATTTTAATTTCATAGTGTTTCTGTGTCTTTCATTTACGCCTCAATAACTTAACACAAACACCCATTAAACCACAGACAGTTGCAACAGTCTCTAATGGTAACATAACAGGCACAGTTAATCCAACACTAGCCATAATAACACTTGTAGAATTAATACAGTATCAACTCCATCTGTAATATTAGTTCCCCTTTTATACTCCTTATACAATGCCTCTCTTTTATTAATTGTTTTTCTATTCCAGAAATCTTTTGTAACCGATAATTCTGCCCGTCTTCAGTAGGCAACTCCGGATATAATGAGGCCGTTGGCTGTTTCATCTTTTATATTGGTTTGAAAGATATTTCAAAATAAAACAATGATATCTCATATTTTAACAAATTTTCAAAAGCCATGTCAGTTACAGAATTACATGGATAACAGAGACAGCACCAAAATGACAGGAATAAAATCTATCACATACTGAGTTGGCTGGTATAATGTCACAGGCAAACAATATATAGAAACCAAAAGCAAAAGGATTGACCCAGAACCTGACTTATAAAATTTTAACGATCTAAAAATGGTAAGAGATAAGTCCAGGGTGTGCCACATTCACAAGCCACAGCCCTTCCCAGACACCAAGAGGAAAAGGAAACAGACAAAACCAAACAAGCACAAATCGAACAAACGTACGAAAAGCACTAAGATTAGCTTTCTCTTCCCTAAGCAAGGTTATCGCAATGCTAGAAGGACTGAAAAACACAAGAACAAAAAAACACAAGGCAAGAATTCAAACAAATCTCCTGTATTCGTAGAATAAACCACAAAGCAACAAATTTACACCGGGACCACCGCCTTAGAACAGTCAGTAGAATAAACCATCGAGGGTTTTTTAAGCACTTTTACAGTCGGCTAACTTCACCGTCGGTCCCGATGCCACTCTTAATCACAACTAGTAAGACAGAAAGCAAAATGGGCAGTTGTTGAAGGTGACTATAATGCTAGCATCACAATACAACCAGAAAAACAGAAAGCAAAGTGGGCAGCTATTGAAGACGGTAACGACAATGCTAAACCAGATATTTTCTGATGAATCTGTTATCTTGTCTGTGAATTACACCAATGGATTTGTTACATTAGAAATACCACAGATCATGGAAATCGAATTGTCCAGTGGAATATTGTCTTTACTTGGTTTAAAACATAGACGGCTCGCAGCTGAGCGGCATATAGGACACAAAATGGGTGACATTGCTAAAGCTTAAGAGCTTCGTATCTTTCTTGATCAAATAAATAAAACAACTAATTTTCTTGATGGTGAACCAAGTACATTACTAGGAATAATACTTTGGTAAAGTTGCTTCTTTTCGATTTGAATTTTTAATCTTCAAGAAACTTATATATGGATGCATAACTGAACTATCTGTGCGCATAACCAATCAAAATAACACTGTTTTGGACAATCATGACTTACAAATTATAATAGAAGCTTTGTTACAATTAGCAAATTTAGAGCAGATTGCGAGTCTGCAGACGTGCTGACAATAATGGACGATCTTGATATGAAAGAAAATAGAATTAGAGAACTGAGAAATCCGCGGGACGCAAATGATACCGTCAATAAACGGTTTATGAACAAACGGATCGAATATAAAACAAAAACTTTAGAAAATAAACTTACTGCAATTCAAACACAAATAACTAACATACAGCAAAACTTGATGGCATCAAGCCTTTTACCACAAATCTGCACATGGGTAACAACCAAACAATAAACGTTGGCCACGCAAGAAACCCAGAGCATTATATTGACTATTCGAATGATGTGGTTACAGTCAAATTCCTTTATTAGCTCACCGGAACAAAAAGTTCCGGTAAGCTATTCTACTACCCCCCGGCGTCGGCGTCGGCGTCCACAAATGTTAATGTTTTTGTGTTGAAGTTTTTTAGTAGCTCATTACTTTTTTATGTGTACATGGATTGAGTTCATATTTGGTATGATGATAGATACTGGGCTAAAGTTTTTATCTGCAGTATCAGCACCCATGACCGTGACCTTGGGGTCAAGGTCACAGATTTAGAATTTTGATGTTAAAGATTTTGTGTTAAAGGTTTTAGGAGCTCATTACTTCTTTACCTTTGGATGGATTTAGTTTATACTTGGTATGGTAATAGATACTGGCTTCAAATTTTTAGCAGCAGCATCAGCTCTCATGACCATAACCTTTGGGTCAAGGTGACAGACTTTGAATTCTTATGTTAAATTTTTTGTGTTAAAGTTTTTAGGAGCTCATTACTTCCTTACCTTTTGATAGATTTAGTTCATGACCGTGACTTTGGGGTCAAGGTCACAGACACTGAAGATTTTAGATCATTACTTGGTTGCCTTCAGATAATTTTACTGGAGACTTGGTATGGTGGAAGATATTGCTTTAAAGATTTTATCAGCAACATCGGCACCTATAACCATGACCTTGGGGTCCAGGTCACAGACTTAGAATTTTGATGTTAAAGATTTCGTGTTAAAGTTTTTAGGAGCTCATTACTTCTTTACCTTTGGATGGATTTAGTTTATACTTGGTATGGTAATAGATACTGGTCTCAAGTTTTTAGCAGCATCAGCTCTCATGACCATAACCTTGGGGTCAAGGTCACAGACTTTGAATTCTTAAGTTTTTGTTTTTAATTTTTTAGAGCTCATTACTTCTTTACCTTTGGATGGATTTAATTTATACTTGGTATGGTAATAGATACTGGTCTCAAAGTTTTAGCAGCAGCATCAGCTCTCATGACCATAACCTTGGGGTCAAGGTCACAGAACTTTTATGTTAGTTTTTGCATTAAAGATTTTTGATAATTACTTGGTTGCCTTTAGATGAATTTGGTATGGTGATAGATATTGCTTTAAGTTTTTATCAGCAACATCAGGACCTATAACCATGACCTCGGGGTCAAGGTCTCAGACTTAGAATTTTAATGTTAAAGATTTTGCGTTAAAGTTTTTAGGAGCTTATTTCTTCTTTACCGTTTGATGGATTCAGTTCATACTTGCTGAGGTCAGAGATACTTGTCTAAAAATTTTATCAGCAGCATCAGCTCCCATGACCGTGACTTTGTTTCTGTTATGGGTCTGAAAATTTGCCTTTGCTTCCGGTGAGCTATCCTGTCAGGCGAGAGGTCTTGTGATTACTCTAAAAGTGCTGACAGAAAATTCATGAAAACAAATGAAGACATAGACATGCAAAAACACCGAATATCGGTCTTAGCTTATCCTGTTAAAATGGACGATGCAGTCACGTTATTGCCTCGCGTATAGCGGGTCTTACAGCTGAAATTAGAAAACTTAAGGAAGGTGGAATTTAAATAAATTATTATAATATAAAACAAAAATCTAAACTGATTCTAAATGGGTTTGTATTTAGTGATCAGGCACATAATCTCACTGGAGTGCGTTCAAAGTAAAAACAATTCATATTATTAATCAAAATATAGTCGTTAATCGGATGGTAAAAGGTATCTTTTCCCAATGTATCAAAAAATACATTCTCTTATATGTAATGTCAGATGCTGTTGTCCAACGATGGCGAACAGACTGGATGTTATTTTGGCAAAATCAGTTAAACTTTGCTGTCTGGTGTGCAACAACTGGATGTGGAGTTGATTTCAATAGCCATCTGTTTAGGTTTCACGTTTACTACCAAACAAGAAGAATACTGTTTGAAATGGTTGTTGCCCTACCACAAGACACAAGCTGGAATGCTTTTGATAATAATTATAATCGCAGTGCATATCAAAGAATATGCAAAAAAAACTCTACGACGGCATTAATACTGATTGGAGGCAAAAGCAGAGGGACAATCAAGGTCTTGGAACACAAATACTGGACTGGTGCTGGGTAACATCTCTTTGATAAAGGAGTCGAATACGACAGAAAGAGTATTCAGTCACATACACCACAACCACATAGATTATATTGCCTAGGGATCCAAGGCTAATAACGCCTGTACCACTTTCATTCTGGATAATTCAAAAGGCTTCACAAGGGCCGGCGTTGAACGTATCAATGACTGTTACGTCATAGGTGGCCAGGACGCACCGAGGGTGATTTCCAATTTGATTAAGCTCCAGGTTGGGCGATGCCTAACTGTACCACTACTCAGAAGACACTAACAAAGTTAGAATATTTAACAACATTTTTGTACATACACTATTTACAACAGATGTAATACAATACAGATTACAATACAATACACAATTCCAAACAAATTACTTCACGTAGGCACGATTGGGAACTTATATTGGGTATATTACTTGATTAACCTGGCTTGGTTTATCAGTTTTATACACTCAGTATGACCTCACTAAAATAAGGAGAACTCTGTGCCAATGTGAAGAGATTGCCTGCCTTCCCTTCCTATACCCATATAACAGTACGTTTTCTTACTTCTTACTCTAGTGAACTGTTCATTTTAGTTTGAGCTCATACTTCACGCGTTTTTTTTTTTTTCGCGATAAACATATACTATTTATTCTATATTATCACACCGTTTGCGCTGTTTATATTATACTGGTCAGTAAGACCTAAGACTTTTCATGATGAACCGAAAACTTAGAACCTAAAATCCTGTTTGCTGGTTAGGTATTGACCAGGAATATGTTCTTGGAACTACACAATTACAACAAACAAAACTATAACATATCCTACAATAATACAAGATGAAGTCTGCTGTTATGATTCTACCCATTATTCTCCATGATGCACGTCACTGTGTAGAGTAAGTATCGTCATTGACGTCGCGGCTGAGTCCCCGACGCCATGATAGACCCATCATTGACGTAGACATAACTCAACCGTGACTTATTTCCTTTTTTATGACTTCGGTGTGGTCGACGGTGAGCGTCGCTTACCGTCGGCAACGTCACCCACTTAACCTCAATGCAAACTCCATTTCCATATATACGGCTTTATTCTGATTAAAATGTCAGAATGACAATAAGAGATATGACATTCCAAATGTCGCAATCCTTAATGTCACTGACATTACAGTTGTCAAACAGACCCGACTTTAGAATTATAATCAGAGGGAGAGTAGAATAGGATCAACTCCAACTCCTGATCAGACGAAATCGGAATAACTTTAAGTAACATACAGTATATTCCGCAGACGGAAAAATAATACGAAATTTTTGTCTTATAAGCCTAACAGAAATTATATTTTCTCAATATAATTGATTCAAATTAATGTTCAGCATAATGACAAAAAACTTGCGTATGTATGCGGGTGTGTGCATGCCTGTATGTTCGTGCGTATGTTCACGTGTTGCGTATACGTATGTAAAACCTAACTTTTCTGCTTACGCAATACATATGGTACCGCACATAGCAAAGTGGCCATTCCGACCTTACATTGTTTTTATTTGTATAAACTAAACTACACCTTGCGCCTACTGCCACAAAATGACTGATCAGTCTGCACATGCCAGCGCAGCCTGCTCAGTGTTTACGACAGCAACTACAATTCACGCATATTGAGAAACCCCGACCAGACTGCACAACCTAGCACAGCCTGCTCAGTATTCCTACATAACTCAGGAAACATATGCAGAATCGGATAAGCGTGCGCTAATCCTGTTTGCGGGTTTCCTGTTCAGACTCGAATACGTTTCTGTTTCTCGTAATTCGAACAGAAAAACCTACAAACAATTAAATAATATTAATATAACAATACCACTCGTTGCCTGATTGTCCTTCAATACAGTATCGATGGGTGTATAAACAGTAAGGCCATAACCCTGAAACGCATCACTTCCACGCTTTATGTGCTTTTCACGCATTATGCGTTTAGCAACCATTTAAGCTACTATTAATAAGCAAGTGGTTATACAGGAGAAACGGTACCATCTATATAAAAACTAGAATGTGGTCAGCTTGCTCCGTTGTCTTCTCTGAGTCGTAACTAAGGCCCCTCCTTAAGGGGAAAAACCTGTTTTTTCTTTCCCCCCACACAGTAACAGCCGCAAAAGTAAAAAGCTGACGACATAACTATATACAAGTGCAACCTTGGACGGATTACCTGCTAAGGTTATCTGCACCCAAATAATCCTGACCACATATAGCTACAATTCTAAAGCGGTACGGCTGAAGTTTCAGCGCCCATCGCATTATTCAGGGATTCAACACTTTAACTGATTGCATAAAGAACGATGGTTTGTGATCGGTTTCGAGCACAAACTCAGCACCAAACAGGTATTTCCTAAATTTCTCGATTGCCCAAATTATGCCAAGACATTCCTTCTGTATCACCGAGTAATTCTTTTCCCTATATACAAGTTTCTTACTTGCGTAGGCAATGGGAAGCTTTCCTTCGCCTTCAAACTCTTGGAGCAAATCAGCTCCTAAGCCAGTGTCGGAAGCATCCGTTCTAAGAATGAACGGTACTCTGTTTTGGAATATAGGTAGCCGAAGAATAGGACTAGATGTGAGCCTATTCTTTAATGTTTGAATAGCCTTGTCATGGTGATCCTGCCAATCTGTGTTAATTTTTCGTTAAATCCGTTAAAAGGAGAAGCAATGGTCGAGAAGTTAGGTACAAACTTGCGGTAAAACCCTGCTAACCCTATGAATAATTTGACATGTTTCTTGGTAGTAGGTCTAACGGTATCTCTGATAGCCTGTAGTTTATCCTATTGGGATCTGAAAGATTGTCCTACAATATTATGACCAAGGCATTCAATACTGTCATACCCAATCATACATTTCGATGCCTTAGCTGCTGTTAGCTTGGCAGACCGTAGTCTATCTAAAGAAACGACAAAAAGATTGTATTTGGAAACAAAGAACACACTACGGATTAGAAAATGGGAGTCTCGGTTTTATTGAGACTCTTCATAAGCAGTAATGAAGTTTGCAACACTGCTACGGCCTCGTGCCTAGACATGAGCAAAATTCTATTTTAAAACCTGACGTAAAGACGTCATATGATTTTCCCAAGTTAGAGAAAAAATGCATACAAAAGGAAGCTCCGGCATTTACAAGCTCGTTTTAAACTTGAATAATCCCCGTGGACTTTCAAATGTTGTCAAAGGTTTGGACTCATCAGTCAATTCCACTTGCCTATAACCCTTACTCTGATCAATTTTTGAAAAGTATTTATGACCCGACAACTTATTTATCACCTCTTCCATATTTGTCATTGGTTCTGCATCGAATTCGGTAACTTTATTCAGTTTCCGAAAATCGATGCAAAACCGCACAGACCCATCCTTTTTGGGAACCAATACTTTTAGCGAAGAATATGGAGAAACTGTCGTTTTAATTACTCCTAAGTCAAGCATTTCTTGAATTTCTGTTTCCAAAACATCACGGGTTTTATATGGAATAAGGTAACCTTTAGATCTTACAGGCTCCGTAGTCAATAATTTAATCTTATGACGGATTACGTCCGTGCGTCCAGGTAAACTCGTCAGTACATCCGGGCAATGTTCTATTAGTTACTCAGCCTCGCAAATCTGCTCTGGCGATAAATCACATGAAATACTGACGTCCTTACACGATTCCGTGCGTTGTGTTGACGGAATATACAACCAACATGAATACTTGTCCATTTCATCGACCGTCGACTTTCGCTACCGTTTTGATTGAAAATAAACAATGTGATGACAAACTTTGACGTTCAACATATTGTTTTAGGATATTGACGTGATAAGAACCTATGACGCCATTGACGTCAATTCGGTAATCTATTCTATAAAGTACTTTGACCACTTCAAACGGACCACTACACTGTAATAACAATTTATTGCTATCAGTAGGGAGCAATAATAACATCTTATCACCCACCTTAAACTTACGCGATCTCACGCGCCTATCGTAATGTCTTATGTTTGCTCTGTTCCTTTTTTCAAATTGTCATGAGCCAATTTGAATATCTTTTCCAACCTTTCTCTAAGCTCAATAACATACTGATAAAAGGTTGATAATACTTGGTCCTCATTTATCTCTTGAGACCATACTTCTTTTAATATTGTCATGGGGCCATGAACGTTACGTCCGTACAATAGCTTAGAAGGTGAGAAACCTAGAGATTCCTGTAGAATCTCTCTAATGGCAAATACTAAAGCGAGAAGATACCTATCCCAATCCTTGGGCCTTTCCGCGCACATTCTACGAAGCATTTGCTTTTAAGTAGCGTGGACCCGCTCAATCAACCCGTTGTACATGGGATGATAGACTGAGGTCTTTAATTGCTGGGGAGACAGTAACCTTGACACTTCCTTTAAGACCTCTAAAGTAAATTTGGATCCACAATCAGTTAACATTTCATCGGGCATACTAAACATTTCTACCAACACCTCTGCAATACGCTCGGTCTCAATATTAGGTCATGCTACCGTTTCCGGGTACCGCGTTGCATAGTCAGTTATAGTTTGTATATACCGCGACTTCTTATTGGACCGGGGTTCAATCGGACCAACAATATCGACTGCTACTCTCTTAAACGGTGTGTCAATCAACAGTAAGTTTCCTAACGGAACTTTGGTTACACGCCTCTTCTGAATTGTCCACTGACAAATGTCACACGACCTTCAAACCCTTGTTACATCACTACAAAACCCTGGCCAAAAAACAGCCAGAATACTATTCAAAGTCTTTTAAATGTCTAAATATCCGGCCAGCAATGATTCATGAGCCAGTTTCAGAACCTTTTCTCTAAAACTACTCGGAACGATAAATTGAAGTCAGGAGTTATTTCCCTGAGTATATTGTCTATTCAACAAGTGTCTTCTCTTAACGATTTTAGTTTCACCCCTATTCAAACCACGACACTTAGTAACGACCCCTGAGACGGCTCTATGCTTTATATTTTCTAACTTGGGATCGGACATTTGAGCGTCCTTGAATGCTTGTTTGTTTTCACTAAGAATCGAGGACCTAAAATGTCTTATATGCCTTCTGTTGCTTAGCCTGGGCCCTTGTAACTACATCCGATGAAAAATGGGACATATCTGGTAACTAAGAACCATCAATGTTGCCAATTACGAAGTCATACAAAGTGTGATCCATGCACAGTGCCTCAGTTTGACCCTTAAAAAAATGGACAATCGACATTCATAACTGCAAAAGGATGCCTTTGTATAGTTTCGTCTATCAGAGTCACTGCTGACTCTTAGTAACGACCCCTTAGTCGGCTCTATGCTTTATATTTTCTAACTTGTGATCGGACATTTGCGCGTCCTGGAATGCTTGTTTGTTTTTAACTAAGAATCGAGGACCTAAAATTTCTTATATGCCTTCTCCTCTTGCTTAGCCTGGGCCCTTATAACTACACCCGATGAAAAATGGGACATATCTGGTAACTTAGAACCATCAATGTTGCCAATTACGAAGTCATACAAAGTGTCATCCATGCACAGTGCCTCAGTTTGACCCTTAAAAAATGGACAATCAACATTTATAACTGTCAAAGGATGTCTTCGTATAGTTTCGTCTATCAGAGTCACTGCTGACTCTTAACCAATCAAATGATCCTGTGAAACCAAGTTTCTTCTCACGACCACCCCGTTACAACAAGTATCTCTGAGGACTACAACTTTCTTACCGTCAACGGTATCTGGTGCTGTTGACAACCTAGACTTAAGAAAGTAGCAACCACCTTCCATGTCTTTCACATCTAAATACATGGAATCATCTACCTTACCCTGGTAAATAGACTCTACACCGTCACTGGACCCATTTTGTCCCTTTACATTACAAAAGTTTAACTGGTGGCCTCCCCCTCTTGCATTATCAAACTTATTTCCAATGCCTCTACCTTGACCGCGGTTATTTCCTCTACCATAACCTCGACCTCGATAATTACCGCGGCTTATGTTAAACGAATTATCTCCCTTAAACTGAGGATTACTAATGTCCGCACTAGATGCAGTCACCAACCTCCCTTCGTCATTAGCTACATCCGCGCTTGATGCTACTTTCCTATCAGAATTGTTCCAACATTTACAGGTTAGATGTGGGTTCCCAAAATCCTACACTTAATTTCCGGCTTTTTGCCCAACCTACTTGGCTTGACCTTACTAACCCTTTGCTATCCCTACTCTCGCGTTGCCCTTTCGCTACGCAACAAGATACGCCGCCCCGTGCTTCAGCAAACAAGTAGCCATTTCATCTAAATTCTTAAATGTCTTGGGCATCAAATGGACGTACAGTTCTCTATTACATGATTCTAAAAATTTGTTACGTGCCATAAAATCGCATACCTCTTCGTACGTCTTTCCCACTCTCGCAATCGCAAATCATTTACTTAAATAATTATTAAGTCTACTGCTAAGTTCAATAAAAGTCTTTTTGTTCTCGGGCCTACTATAACGAAATTTGTTACGAAATCCGCGTTCAAGAAAATTTTGAGTTCCCGCTCGGATTAGTGTATCAGGTTCCTGTACATTTTGAATAATAGAATGTTGCACTTCATCATGTGGGAAATTTTATCGTTGAATGAACTTATTGCACAAAATGAGAAAAAAAAAAATATGTTTCTATTTGCTAATTTGCTAATATAATAATATATCTGTGTAACAATACAGCAATGATACACCGTGCCAAACCGGAACAGAATCAAACGGAAATCATCCCATCAGCCTGACACCAGATGTTACGCGATAGGCGGCCAAGACGCACCGAAGTTGACTTCCAATTTGTTTAAGCTCCGGGTTGGGCGATGCCTAACTGTACCACCACTCAGAAGACTCTAAAGTTAGAAATTTTAACAACTTTTTTACATATAATATTTACAACATAACTAACACAATACATAAAACAATACAATACACAATTCCAAGCAAGTCTCTTCACGTTGGCACGGTTGGGGACTTATACTGGGTATATAATTTGATAAACCTAGCTTGGTTAATCAATTTTATACACACAGTATAACCCCAACCAAAATGAGGAGAACTCTGTGCCAATGTGAAAAGATTGCCTGCCTTCCTTTCCTATACCCTATAACAATACGTTTTCTTACTTCTTACTCTATTGCACTGTTCATTTTAGTTTGAGCTCATACTTCACGCGTTTTTTTTCCGCGATACATATATTTCATTTAATTTATTTTAAAAAAGCTTTTGTGCTGTTTATATTATACTGGTCAGTAAGACCTTGAACCTAAAACTTCAGAGAATTATTTTTCCATGAATAAGTGTGCCGGCCTCTGTTCGACTTCCTGTTCTTTGGTTACGTATTGAACATTAAAATGATCTTGGAAGGAATAAACAAAAACAGAAAATAAGGAGATATCCTACAATAATACAAGATGGTCTGCTATTATGATTCTACCTATTATTCTCCAATGACACACGTCACCATATAGAGTGAGTGATTGACGTCGCGGATGAAGCCCCTACGCCATGATAGACTCACCCGTGACTTATTTCCCTAACCGCCGTTTACCGTCGGCAACGTCGCCCACAACGTCATATGCAAATTCAGTTTCCATATAAACGGCTTTATACTGATATAAATGTCACTGACTTTCAGTTGTCAATTACCCGACTTTCGAAATGATCAAAGGGAGAGTAGGATAGGATCAACTCCAACTTTTAGTAATCTATGCCCTGGTCAGACGAAATCGGAATAGCTTTATGTAACATATACTATATTCCGCAGATGGAAAAATAGTACAAAATTTGTCTTACAAAATAGAAAGGAAGGCAATGATCAGGAATCGATACAATTATCCCACACTTCCCATCAGAGACATCAAAGGGAAAGAAACACAAACACGAAATAACTGGACCCTAATGGAAACATCACTAGCAGAAAGCCAAACGGACAGTTACTTTCCCACAAAGTGGCCAAATGGCTATCCCAAACAAAAAGATGTGAGCGACACACACATTCAAAGACGAACTATAACAAAAATAAACCATGACAGAAGAACCGCCTTGGCACGGTCAGTGAAAAGTATTTCACTGGGTGCTTAAATCGATTTTACGTGGCCACAATCCTCGCCCTTACTTCTGCCGCAGTTCAGACACATAATTTGCTCAGTCCGCATGAAGACTTCCTAACTCATCAGTGCTACATCTCCGAGAACACAAAAATTCAACAAATTACAGAGATGAAACAACGATGAGGACTCGACAGCACGAAACAACTGAAATGCTAGAGCAAAAGAAAACCATCAGTAAGACTCCGGTGGGCCCGACCAAAGATAGAGCATCAAGTACCAACCAACATTACCCAAAATTAAATTTTAAGTAAGCCTTTACGCTGGAACCATCATAGAATCTGAGGCCTAACCCGCCGGCGTGCAATTAAAGAGGGAAACAAAGTTATTAACCGTGATTGGGTTAACAACCATGCATGCAGTCTGTCGTATAGCATTTATGTTGTACCCAATCTTTTTAAATCGAAGAATGATTTTACGAAATTGGGTACTGAAGTCATTGCAAGCATATATTTTTCTGAGTTTCTATACTAAGTCATCATAAAATTCGGGTTCCGATAGGCCTTGTTGCAGAAGAGATTTAAGTCCAACACTGAATTTAGAAACTAAATCGGAATGGCGTCTAGAAAACTTAGAAAAAGGCTTTACGTAGTTTATGATACCGATAACCCTGATTAAGAAGTTTAGCAGTTAGCAATTTATTACGAGTGTTGAAGTCAGTTACATAACTAGACACCCTGGCAAATCGAATTAATTGTGAAATATAAACACCGTAGGATGCCGCACGAGGAACATCACCATCCAAGAAAGGAAAATTTACAATCTCAAAATCAAAATCATCGCGTTTATCATAATTTTTGCAGGAAACAAACCTATCTACAATAGATAAATGTAAATCCAAAAACGCGGCTTCGGTATCAGAAAAATTAGCTTTATTTAACTGTAGTTCTGGAGGGGGGTGTAGGGGGAGGGGGGTAAATTTGACTGATTAAACCGTCGAATTAGGTATTGTCAATATATAGGTATATCTTGAAGTTGACGGAAAGGGACATCATGAAGTCTCTTTCATAACAAAACAAGAACAAATTAGCCACAAGGGGTGCGCAATTCGCACCCATCGGAATACCCACAATTTGTCTAAATAAATTAGTACCAAATCTTATATAAATATTGTCAAGAAGAAAGGTGAGAGCTTCACACACTTTCTGATATGTCCGTAATGTGTAATTTTTATGCACTTCAGAAGTGAAAAAAGCATTTCTTGCATTACATGCAAGGTAGAGGGAATCTTCTCTATGAAATGTCCTTTCAAGTAAATCATTTAGTTTTTCTTTTATAAGATTATGAGGGAGTGTAATGTAATGCGTGGAGAAATCATAAGTAGACAGACGAAATTGAGCACGAAACTGTCTGGATTTCAATTTATTTAAAATTTATTTAAAACCTCATTCGAATTTTTTATAGACCAAAATAGATTTCTCCCTGATCTATCGAAAACTTTGTCACAATATTTAATTACATGTTTTTTGATGGCAGTAAGACATGAAGTTAATAATTTAGAAAGTTCAGTAGTGGTGCAAGAGCTTGAATTTGCAATAAACCGTGCTTTGTAAGGTCTTTTATGAAATTTAGGTAACCAATATAACGTAGGAAGCTTGTCTTGGCCTTCAGTAACACATACAGCAAATTTGGTGGCTGAATAACAGATATGCTCATTAACTACAGACCTCTCTTCAGCCAAAGGTTGTAGTTCATAGGTGTTAGTACCACTAAGCTGAAGAGGAGCCGTCAAACAACGACAACATTGTTAGCGGCCTTGTCTTCCGGAGCCAAAACATACTTCTTATGAAATGCTTGAATACCTACTAGTTTAAAGTGTAAAGATGTCTTGGGTTTAGGAGGTAATAAGTTAGTATTTTGAGAATAGAAGAAATACGTTTGTTCACTAGTTTCAAAATGCTAAGTTTCCATTCTTTTAGGGCTTTATGCTCAACATACTCTCGCTTACACCATCGATTACCGAATTCATTCAAGGCAGCAGCGATTTCTTCCCTACATTTATTGAAATCAATATTAGAAGGAAATCGGTATTTCGGTCCTTTAGAAAAAATATTTCGTATCCTAGAATCAGGAGTAATTATTAAATTGCCAGTAATTATATGACCAGCAGTAGGATAGCAATACACTGAGTCTATACAATCTCAGGTATCAGGAGTGCTAGTATTAATATCAAGATCTGAAACAAGTTTATTAACATTAATAATGATAGATCTTATCGGTTTGTTATATTTATGGCAAATTATAGGTGTTTCAGAATTTTGAAAATAAGTAGGAATGAATGAGATCACCAAACAGTCCCGGAAGATACTAGGCAAATCTATAAAATCCATACCTCTCTTAATGGAAGATACCTTGATGTAATGACGTTTGTGATTAATTTCAGAATCGATGTAAGGACGAAGATTGAGTATAACCCCTAGTTAGAAGAGCTGCATCATACAGCTGATTAGATCTATCGTAGAATTTATTCGCCTCGGTGTCCAAAATGCGTAATCCAGAAATGGGTTTAGAAACTTAGAAATGCAAGCATTGAGTGGCGTCCTGATTCAATAATATTATAGGCAGTCACTTCAGCCTAGTATTGTTTCTTTTAAACGCGCGCAATTTACGTTTATAGTTCCCGTTTTTCCTAGTGCCGTGGGATCTCGTTTTACGTTTTCGACATTCCAGTAGCGAGGAAATATCAAAATCTGGCATTATAGAAATATTACTTTCATGATAAATGTTGTCATTAAAGCCCAATGGAAATGGCGTCTGTAATGATTTAATCCATTTTAATTCAGTTTCGTGTCGTTTGATAATTTTAAATCTACCTGTAGAATTTACATCGTAGTATATTTTTTCCACTGATTGTATAGAAACATCATTTAATGAATGACCTGTACGTTTAAAGTGACGGCTTAACAGAAAATATTCTGAGACGTGTCTCAGTACTCAGCAAAACCATGTCTCGCCGACATGAATCGGTGTTTAATGATCCAGATGTTGCTGAGTTAGCTGAAATCCATGAAAAGTGTGTCGTTGTTCCAGCCGACAAGGCATCTAACAACATTGTGTTTGTTTGCAAAACACACTATATAAACTGCTTAATGGAAGAGCTTGATATGAGTACCATGACCTGAAACCCTTCATATAATCTTACTGCTATGTCCAAGGACGATGGTGTCGTTGTTCCAGCCGACAAAGCATCTAACAACATTGTGTTTGTTTGCAAAACACACTATATAAACTGCTTAATGGAAGAGCTTAATATGAGTACCATGACTGGAAACCCTACATATAATCTTACTGCTATGTCCAAGGACGATGGATGGATGCATATTTTATTTAGAGACGCTCAACCCTAAAAGGGCATATAGCGTCTAATAATTTTTATATTATATGATGAGTTTATTTAACTTGAAATTAAAAATATCTAGGATTGGTATGTTCATTTTAAAAAGATAACAGTATTAATGATTATAATTTATTAAAAATACTGATTATAATTTATTAAAAAGTCCGATTTCTTTAAGAAAGTCGATTATTTTGTTAGTTGGTATATCATTAAAAAGATACTTTACAGTTTTTATGTTAAAATATGTTGTGCGAATATGGTTAAATTCTGCACAAGTAATAAGAAAATGTTTGACTGTAAAAGGTTCGTTACAAGGAATGCAGAATGGCGCTTGTTCATTTTTTAATATATGAGTGAGTAATTCTAGTGTGTTCAATTCTACATCTGGTGATTTTCGTTTGTTCTTTTCTGCTGTAATTAGAGAATGCGCATTTGCTGTTAAAATTTGGTTTTATTTCATTCAGTTTATTTTGAGTTTGTTTTCCCAAATTGATTGACATTTGTTGTTTATGTATTGACGGATGTTGGATTTAAAGTCGGAGTAAGGAATTTTAAAATTTGTTATCATTAAGGATAATGCAGATTTAGCCTCTAAATCGGCTAATTCATTTCCACGAATATTAATGTGGCTGGGAAGCTAACAAAATATAATATCTTTTGAAACCGAAAGGTAATAATATTTTTTAAGAATTTGCTGAATTAATGGGTTCCTATGGTGTAAATCTTTAAGGGATTTTAATACAGAAAGAGAATCTGAATAAATGATGAATTGTTTTTCAGACTGATGTCTGATATGATAAAGTGCAATATCAATTGCTTTGGCTTCAGCGGTAAAAATGGAGCTATTATCGGGTAATCTGATACTGTCAGTAAAATTTGGACTAATAACAGAACAAGCAACTTTCTCATCTTGTTTCGAACCATCAGTATAAATTGACAGGTGATGTTTATATTTAGATTTGATTTCTAAAAATTCATTCTTAAAAATATGTGACTCAACTTCTGATTTTTTATTTTTATGAATATCTAAAATAATCTTTGGAGGGTCCAACGTCCATGGCTCTTTTGATGGAAATGAAAAGGGCTGAATATTTTTAATGTTAATATTGGCCTCTTCAAGTAACGGTTGTACTCTTAGACCAAGGGGTTTAATAGCCGTTGGTTTATTGTTGTAAAATCTTTCGTATTTAGGGTTAAAACACAATCATAAGCTGAATTACGTGGATTGGCGGCTAATTTAGAAACATATTGAAGAAACAATTTCTCTCTTCTTATATACAATGATGGTTCATTGGATTCAGCGTATAAACTTTCGACGGCTGAAGTACGAAAAGCTCCTAGAGCTAGACGTAAGCCTTGATGATGAATTGTATCCAAAGATTTGAAAAAAGATTTTCTAGCGGATCCATAAACTATGGATCCGTAATCCAATTTAGATCGAATTAAAGATCTATAAAGATTTAAAAGAACGGTACGACCTCCTCCCCAGTCGGCACTGGAGAGAACTTTAAGAATATCAAGTGCTTTTAAACATTTAGCTTTTAAAGCTTTGATTTGTGGGATAAAAGATAATTTGTTATCGAACAAAAGACCCAGGAATTTCGCTTCACTGACGACTGGAATGGGACTACCATATATGGTAAGATGAGGATCTAAATGTAACTGTCGTAGCTGACAGAAATGAACGCATTGAGTTTTTGTTTTTGAAAACTTGGAACCATTTTCTGTTGCCCAATCTTCTATATTGTTTAAACATCGTTGGAGTTTAAATTCAATGGTCTATATTTTTCGATCTAATAAATATTCCAAAATCGTCAACAAAAAGAGAAAATCAATGTCTTTCACACATCTAACAATGTCATTAAATTTAACGCCAAACAAGGTAGGTGATAAAATGCTTCTCTGTGGTACACCTTGTTCTTGTTTAAATATGTCCGATAATGTATTACTTATTCGAACATTTAATGTTCGATCTGATAAAAAATTTTGAATAAAATGTGGCAATCGACCTTTAAGGCCTAATTTATGTAAATCTTTCATGATGCCATGTTTCCAAGTAGTATCATAGGCTTTTTCAAGATCAAAAAATACAGCTACGACATGTTCTTTTTTAACAAAGGCATCACGAATAAATGATTCCAAACGAATCAAATGATCGTTTGTACAGTTATTTTTCCTGAATTCAGCTTGAACTTTTGTTATAATCTGGTTTGATTCCAAGAACCAAACCAGCCTATCATTAATCATTCTCTCATTGTTTTACATAAACAACTTGTCAAAGCAATAGGTCTATAGTTAGTAGCTACAGTATGATCTTTATTTGGTTTTGGTATAGGTATAATCGTTGCTTTACTCCAGTCTTTTGGGAATTTTCCAGTGATCCAAATATCATTTAAACTATTTAATAATGTTTCTAAAGTCCCGTTGGGTAAATGTTTAAGAATTTGATAATGTATATCATCAGGACCAGCAGCTGTATCATGAGATTTATGAAGAGCATCTAATAATTCTGAAGATGTAAATGGTAAATTATATTTTTCATGATTTAACGACATAAAATTCAAATGCTCTTTCTCTCGTTCTTGTTTTATGTTCTGAAAATTTTCGGAATAATTTGTACTAGAAAAGTTTTTCTGAAAATTCTCTCCTAGGGCATTGGAAATGTCTTTAGCCGTTGAACATATATTTCCGTTTGATTTTATGTGGACATGTTTATTATTTTTATTCTTGCCAGTAATTTTTCGAATCATGTCCCATATTTTCTTTGCTGGAGTTCTAGAGTTAAGTTTGGAGACGTATTGCTGCCAAGATGTTCTTTTAGCCGATTTTATTGTTTTGCGAGCTTTTGCTCGCATTTGTTTGGCATGGATTAGATTTTCTTTTGTTGGTTGCCTATTGAATTTTCGTAAGACAGATTTTCTTTTATTTATTACATTTTTAACATCGTTAATAAACCAAGGTCTATTTCTTTTTGACCGTGTCGAGGACTTCGGAATACATTTTTCGGCTATATGGATCAATGTATCAGTAAAGGTTTGTATATCATCTGCTGTTTTAAACATTTCAAGTTTTAATTTTTCATTACATAACTCCATAAAATTCTCCCAGTTGGCTTTATTCAGATTCCATCTGGAATGATGGTCTTCATTTGTCGATTCGATTTCTTCTACTTTCATTGGAAAACGATCGCTCCCATGAAGGTCATCAAGAACTGACCAATCGAAATCAAAGTAAATATTTGGAGAGCATATAGACAAATCTAAAGCAAAATAACTTCTTGTAGGAGAATGAAGATAAGTTGGTTGTTTATCGTTAAATAAACATAAATCGTTTTCTGCAATAAAATTTTCTATTATTTCTCCTTTGTCATTTGTATCCAAACAACCCCATAGTTTGCTAATACTATTAAAGTCATCTAATAATAAAATAAGAACGAGGTAACTGGTTTATAAGATTTTCTAAATCGTGTTTAGAAAATTTACAGTGTGGAGGAAGATATAGAGAACAAATTGTTATGGATTTAGACAGTGTGATATTTACAACAGCAGCTTGTAAATTACTATTTATATCTATCTGTCTATGAGGAACATTTGATTTTACAAGGATAGATGAACCTCCTGATGCTTTCTGATTTTCAGTTGCGATATGATGATATAAACTATAATTTTTAAAATTAATATTATCTGTAGTTTTTAAAAAGGTTTCCTGGAGACAAAAGACAGTCGGAGAAAGTAGTGTTGATAAAATTAAAATTTCGTTATAATTTGCTTTGAGTCCTCGACAGTTCCACTGAAGAATTGATTTTTTATCCATGATGAATGGAGAGATGATTTAAAATAAGGAACTTAATCCTTTTGTTTTCTCCGAGACTGCGAGAGCATGGAGGAGTCAATCTAACTCCATGCTGTCGAGGGAATCGAACCGATTGACCAACTTGATCGGATCGGCCGATTCCCCTTAACTGTATGGATTCGGTTCTTTCTCTTTCTTTTTTTCTTTTTCTTTTCCATTTTTTTCTTTCGTATCAGCTGTCCTGGACCTGGATCTCTGTTGTGATCCACTTGCTTTATTCGGCTGTGTTTGTGAACTGCTTTGAGATGGTTTTGTTTGTGGTCTAGACTGATGAGTAGATGCGGGTTTAAGTTTAGGTTTTAGAGTAGTAGTAATGATTTTTGAATTTGGTTTAATGACACAATCGTTTTCATTAAACTGGGTAGAAGTTCCTTTTGTTTCAGGTTTGGTGTTTAGGGATTGAACAACTTTTGCAAAAGTAATTTCAGGTTGGTTTTCTTGAATTTGTTTAGCTTCCAAATAGGTGATTTTTTTTGTGTTACTTTAATTTTTATGATTTCTTTCTCTTTTTTCCAAATTTCACGTGGATTTGATTTTGATAAAAGATTTTTGTTACAGTTCACGCACTTGGTTTCATTTTTGCAAGCATGTGTAGGGTGGTCAAAATCACCCATACCACATTTTTCACAGACTGATCCAGGTAGTTCAGGACAGCTGTTCTCATGATGTCCAAACCTCTGGCAGTTGAAACACCGCAGAGGATTTGGAATGTACACTTCAACCGGTATAATTCTGTA
Organism: Anodontia alba; assembly: GCA_964016985.1. Lineage (NCBI taxonomy): Eukaryota > Metazoa > Mollusca > Bivalvia > Lucinida > Lucinidae > Anodontia > Anodontia alba. Next base: position 99,276,097 of record OZ024822.1, read on the forward strand.
AAACATTTTTAGTGATTTAGGCAAAGAGCTGGTGTTAAATGTTAATAGTAATGTATTTGTTTCTATCAGGTTTCCGTCTTTTTTAATTGTGAAGCGTTTGCAAGCTGTTACTCCTTGTTGTTTGAGATATTCTGTGATGTTTTCTGCGGTTTCATGTTTGAGCATTCTGTCACGGATAATACCTTTACAACTATTGAGGGTTTTGTGTTCCGTGACAGTGACATTTAAATTCAAGAATTTTGTAATTTTTAGAAGATTTTCTGATTGGCTTTTTCGATTTGTTTCTACTAAAAGTGTTGCGTTTTTTTTTAATTTTTTGACATTTTTTGGTATACCGATAAATGATTCTATTTGTTTCTCAATTATAAAAGGTGACAATGATGTGATTTGTTTTTCCTCTTTACTTGAAATCACTAAAAATGTAGGAAAGTTCTCATTCGTTTTGAAGGTAAATGTTAAAGGTTGCGTTTCGTCCCCCGAAGAGTCGAACGCTAGAAATCGTTTTCGAGATGTCATGGTGATGAAGTTTTTGATTCGATAGCTATGCGCCCCACCTTCCATGGAGCCCTACAAGGGGACGTTTAACAGAAATGGATCTCCTATTTCTAACGCCAAGGCTATATTGCTATTATACTCGGTGTCAAGATCATAGTCTTCAGCTCGGCCTCATGTTTATATGACTCCCCACCTATTCATCTAAATTCCCAATGAAAACTTTATGAACAGTTGGGTTCATCCCCACTAACCACATTCGCGCTCTCACAGAGGTTTCCGCCAAAAGCCCCAATACAAGCCCACCAATTGACCCATCAGCCGCCGCCCATTGAAACTCACTAAAAGTTAGAGGGATAAGAGAAAAAAAGCCCGGTTGGTACCATAAAGATACGTATGAAAGAGAGAAAGAAGCTAAGAACAAGTTGTGCGCTTCTAGAGCTTGACACGACTGAGCCGATTGATTCAGGCCGGATCTAGCCCAAACCGCTCTTCTATCTGAAATAAGGGCCAAAATGACGTGTTGAAAAGCTGGAGATCCCTCGGCTTTCCTCAATCATCAGGTTCCCCTCTCCCAGCATACGAGACGCCACCCACGGCAAACAGGGGGTTCCTGTTTTAATAGGGGATTACACCCTATCCACTACAGAAAGAAAGTGATCTGTAAATTTTATTCCCTACAGACAAGGGAGGCCGAAAACATCTGGGTAATTAAAAGGTTATTTTTAATATTAGGAGATCCATATTTAGAATAAAATAAGTTTATTATTTTTTAGGATTCATTTTTAAAAACAAAGAAGCTGTGTTAGATGATATGTAGCTTTCAAATGATATGTAGCTTTCATACCTTGATGATTAGTAGCTGCTTTTCTTTTTAACAAAATGGCTATTTCTTATCTAACAATATTAAATGCATCTTTTACGTCTTAATGTGGAGAATGCTAGAGTTCGGAAAAATGACACAAACACAAGACAAACACAAATGTTAAATACAGATGGGGTTATAATCTTCGTCCCATGTGCAACCCACGGGCACAGGATGATACACAAACAAATGTAGCATGTTAGTAACATGAGATAGGAAAGGTTTAAAAGGACATCTCGCGAAATTTATTTTTTATATGTTTTTCCAATTTAAGATGCATTTCAATAAATTTAATTTTCTAGTCAGAAATTATACCAGTTGAAACGGACGATAGCTCTGTAATGTTGGGGGGTTTACCCAACTGCCACAGTAGCGGAAGGCAGACACCTATTTCAAGGGCCCGGGTGGTCACGGACAGCCTCTTTTAGACGGCTTGTACGTCACGCAGAGGGTACGTCTGGCCTATTCTAAACCCGGGCCCAGCACAGGGGATCCAAGGACGAAATTCTACAAAACCACCATTCGGTGATTCTAACATTTGGAATTTCCCTCCCAGAGGAAGATATTGACCTTCCCAAATTGTACTGGATTTCCTAAACTTCACAAGAGTCCATACAAGCAGAGACATATTGCGGGTTCGGCTTAGTGCTCAACCAAGCCTCTTTCTCAGATTCTAACACGGATCCTAACCGCAGTTAAAGAAGGCCTTCAGAAGTACTGTGACACTACATATGCCAGGAGTGGTGTTAATCAGATGTGGATCCTGAAAAAATCCAAAGAGCTTTTAGAAATCCTAAAGGGACAATCTCTTCATTCCGTCAACAGTATAAAATCTTTCTATTTCTCTACTCTTTACACAACTATTCCTCATGATAAATTGAAATCTAAATTAAAGGAAATTATCAGCCAGTGTTTCTTCCATAAGAATGGTAACCGTCGCTTTCAGTATGTTGTCATTGGCTACAAAGACACATACTTCGTTCGGGATCACTCTGATGCACCACAAAAATACTCAGATGCAGATGTCATAAAAATGCTGGAATATCTAATCGACAATATTTTTGTGGAGTTCGGCGGACGGATATTTCAGCAAACAATCGGTATAACGATGGGTACTAACTGTGCACCGTTGCTTGCCAACTTGTTTTTATACTCGTATGAGGCGGAATTTGTACAAAGTCTCCTCAAAGCAGGTAAAAAACACCTTGCACAGCAATTCAATTTCACCTACAGATATATAGATGATGTATTGTCTCTAAAAACAACACTAATTTCCAGAGTATTTCGAATTCATCTATCCACGTGAACTTGAAACAAAGGAAACAACGGAGACTGTAGCCTCCTTCTCATACTTGGATTGTTATCTCTACATTGACAATGGAAAGCTTACTACTAGGCTTTTCGACAGATGGGATGACTTCAATTTTCCCATTGTTAACTTTCCATTCCTGAGCAGTGATATCCCTTCTGCACCAGCATACGGCATTTACGTATCACAGTTAATCCGTTATGCCAGAGCCTGTTCAAATTATCAGGACTTCATTGGAGCGTGGGAAAGTGCTCACTACAAAGTTGTTGAGCCAGGGGTATCAAAAAACCAAACTGGTAGCAATACTTAAGAAGTTATATGGGAGACATGATGATCTGGTCAATCCCTACAGTGTGGCAGTTTCCAGAATTGTTTCTGATGTTTTTGCCAATGACGAGCCATTAGTAGACTTCCGAAATCCCGGACATACACTTCTACCTACATTTCCTTCGTTCAGGCCTATGGGCATGGTGGGCGAAGCTTGCTTACCAAGCAATGCTTACTATCCGCGGACGCCTGATTACACCCTTTATTCTGGGGTCCATGTCTGAACATTCGGATTCGTCATTCGTTTACGGATTTATGAGTTTGGATTATGGCTTGGGTACCATGACCACAACTAATTCTTAATATAATTGATTTCAATTAATGTTCAGCATAATAAAAAAAACTTGCCTGTATGTTCGTGCGTATGTTCACGTGTTGCGCATGCGTATGTAAAACCTAATCTTTTTGCTTACGCAATTCATATGGTACCGCACATAGCAAAATTGCCAATCCGACCTTGCATTGTTTTTATTCGTAAAAACTAAACTACACCTGCGCCTGCTGCCACAAATGGACTGATCAGCCTGCACATGCTAGCGCAGCCTGCTCAGTGTTCACGACAGCAACTACAATTCACGCAACCTGAGAAACTCCGACCAGACTGCACAACCTAGCGCAGCCCGCTCGGTATTCCTAAATAACTCAGATACGAAGCTCGCCTCGGAGCAATTATGGCTAAGACGTTTGGTATTTGTTTTAATAATTGTATGCTATTGGAGCGTCAGTATTTTTTAATGTGACCGACCCACCTAAGCTGATGGAAGATTTTGAAGAAATCCTTATATTAATCATGCCTGGAAAAATGTTTATTGTGAGTTGTATGTGCCTGGTGCCATTTACAGCTATTCTTACAACTGCAAGGCAAACTGATTTTAATAAAAATAAACATATCGATGATAAAAATAAAGAAGTTTTCGAATCAGAATGAGCCAACTGTGTTAAATGAACAAACTGTGCCAAGTGAGTAACGAATGGAAAAGAAAACAAAACCAATTGAAAAGAAAAAAAATCCCAAACCTGTAGAAGCTGGTAAAAAGAGCTGCAGCAAGAAAAGCAAAATGCTTAGCAAATCTTCAGAAACAAGATACTGAAAAACAAAGAATTCAAAAACAAGATATTTATAAAATAACAAGAGACACAGAAACTCCCAGAGATGCAAACCCACATAGTAGTGGATATAAGAGGTATGGGCCACAGTGTCTTGTAGGCCTTGCTTGGTTGGGGTATATATTTATTTTAATTGGAGACCTAACTCTATAGATAAACCTACCAAGACTGTTAACAAATTTAACATCTGCCACACGACAAAAAGAACGTGACATATTTGATTTTTAATTATTTTTTTATATATATTTTCATCATAAAAAATGGCGAGTATTGATAGGAAATTGCAAACATGTTATACCATGCTGGAGTTGAAACATTATTAACTATTGGATATGAAGAGGTCGGTAGAAAACTATTAAGAAAACCTCCACCAAAGTTGATTTTAATTTGGGTGATGTTTGGAAATTGTTTGTACATATATTATTAATTATGGCTACCAGAGATATGCTGATTAAACAGGGTATAATCCCGGTAGATATTATGAAATGAATTACAAAAAATTGTTTTGAATTGATTTTCTTTTTCATTATACAAAAAAAAAAAAAAAAAAAAAAAAAAAAAAATGGCAAGTGCAGTGGCGATGATGATAGGAGGTGCAGTCGTGAATGCATTGGCATTATTTGTCTTCTCATCCGGGTAAAGCGGTGATGCAGAAGCGGAAAGAAAAAGACATGATAAAGTTGTGGAACACTAGAAAGCTGCACAAGCTGCATGTAGTAAAAAAGAAACAGAGAAATTATATTTTATATATGAAGAAATGCAAAAGGAACACCATGCAAAACAAACATTTGATGACGTGGATCAGGCAATGAAACAATATTATTATATTACTAGTTAACAGTTACCTTAAGATATGGCGACTCCATTGCCACCTGAACCAAAGTTAAGTTTAATACACCTTCAGCTGATCAGCAAAATAGAGGGATTACTTTTGTTGTGTTGGGTATGGCAGTGACGGGATTTGTTGCTTATATTTTTTTTGTAGATTAAAAAAATAATTTGGAATGACTATGTGTGATATTTGTTCTTTAGGTTTGTCTTACATGGTTTTAAGCAAAGTACATGAAACGGTAGATTGGCAGTTATTAGTTTATCTTTAAGATGAATTGGTACCCACACATCACCATTATTAAGTAGAGTCAGTGCAACGGATTTTCCATTTTGAGTATTTACCATCATTGTATTTTCAAACGATGTATATTTTGTTAATCTCAAGGTTACCCCATTTGTTGTATGTTTGCTCTTTAAGCAATTTGTCGAATTTAGCAGTTGTGATTTCTTGTATATCGTTTGCTGAGTTTGACATTTTTATCCCTTTTTATATTTAACATATGTTTCTTTTTTAATACAAAAAATAATAAAACATAGAAAAGATATACTACAGTCCTAAAGGATTTTGAAGAGGCCGTTCAGTGATAAAAAATGTTATCCAAAGAAGCAAAGATGTGCAAATGACATTTACTTGAGTTCTTAAAGAAACAAGCTGTGTGGCAGATTTATTTCCCTGCACCTGAGAAAATAATAAGGCCAAGATATGACATCTCTGCAAAAGATGAAGTGCACCAGGCTGATTTGTTATTTCTGCTACATGATACTTTTACGGTTGGTAGAGTAAACAAACCATATAAATATGCTTTGACATTGGTTAATATGGGGACAAGGTACAAAAAAAGCAGAATCGCTGACTTCTTAAGATAGCAAAGATGTTGCTAAGGCATTGGAGAAGATATATAGAAGACATTTGAAATATCCAAAGTCATTACAGCAGACCCAGGGAGAGAATTTATGGGTACCATATCACAACTAATGGAGAAACATAGTTAGAATTAGAAACTGTAGAACAGAGATACAAGCTACAGCTGAAAGATTTAAAAGTAAACTTGCTGAACGACTCTTTGGCTACCAATATGCAAAAGAGCTGGAAAATCCCCACAAACGTAACAGAGAATGGGTTTGGAGACTGCCTGATGTTATCAAAGGACTAAATGCGGAGACGAAAAATAAACCTCCTCTTGTAACAAGAAAAGCTGATGAGCCTGTTTGTCCAAATGCAAGTGTTAGATAATCATATCAGCCGGGAGAATTAGAAGGTAGTGGTAGAAGACGTGCAACTAAATATGGTCAGTAAATATACACAAAATTGATTATCATATTATTACTCAGGGTAGAAAGTTTATTATTTAAAGGCACCAGCACCAAAGAGAGGTTTTGTTAAAGAAGAACTACTTACTGTTCCGGCTGATACTCATACCCAAACGCATATGTCATAGTTCTATCTGGTGCTGTGCATTTTTAGTATCAAGTGGTGAGAGTGTTGTTTTGGTTATTGTTAGTATATATATGTTGTTGTGCATTGAACGCAGCATGTTCATTTTGTGTGTGTACTTTTGTTTATTAAACAGCGCATCTATGTAGTTTTCAAAGTTTATTAGTTTTTTATTTCATATTTTTACTCCTTTTGCTTTCTTGATAAGTTGTTCATTAGCTCGCGGGACTAAATATAACTTTGGACGCAAACCAATGTATTCTGCTATTGGAGTACCAGCACATTCATCTTTCCTTTTTGCCTATTACTTTCTTGTTTATTTCATCATGGAGTGTGTGGTCTTTAGGATATTCAGAGCAGTCATAGTCATATTTCATTTCAGCGATGTCTTTGTATGCGTCTTCTGTTTTAATGTCAACTAGTAAAGATTCTATATCGGTGTACAACAAGGCGCAGTTTTCACCATACATCGTTTTAGTTTGTTGTAAAACCAGTCATACACCAGGTGTTTTGATAGATTAACGTAGATTTGGTTTGTTTAGTGTCAGTTGTTCTGTTGACATGTATTGCGGGACATGTATTGCGGATAATTCATCTAAGAATTTTACACGTCTGTTGAAGTTGGGCTTAGCTATGATTTTTCTTATCTTTTCGTTTTCAGTGCGATTAGTTCTGACTAATTTAATTATACTCGTTTACGGAGATTCTTTATTTTCTTGTCATACACAAAGTTATTCATTAGTTTATAGAAATCTTTTTCAAATGCAGACGTTGCTTTCTTATGTAATTCTGTATTTAGACAAGTGTATGGTCCCAAACAAGGTTTTTCATTAAATTCTAATAGTCTGTGTACTTTCTTGAGTTTCATACAAAGAGATAAGTAAAACTGGAGATTTCTATAACGCACTACATATTTATTCTTATCCATCAAATTGTTAACAAGCTTCTGTATATTTATCATGCTGTTATTTTCTAACAATTCTGTTTGATACTCTGAGAGCCATTCTTTTTTCATTGCTATTTTTTCTGGAACAAGTGGAAAATCATTGTGTAGTTTTTGTAATTCTTTTGGATATTCAAAGTATCGAGCCTTTGTCTTTTGGTTTTTGTTATGAATATTTTCCGTTTTTTTTTTTTTTTCTTTTTTGTATTTTTAGTTATATCACACCATTTGAAACCAGAGTACGGGAGTGGCTGACTCATTGTCCACCCATAGAGGTTATTTGCATCATAATACATACAGTTATTTTCTTTTATAATCTGCAGTATTAGGGTTGTTTGCTTTGGCGTGTCTTTTGAATACCCAACTTATACCACAACGCATATGTTTTTTTCCTATGAACAAATGCATATCTATGTCTGTCAAAAGTTCTAAATTTATTTGTATGTGTTTAAGTAATGCATCCCAGGATAAACCAGGTGAAGTGTAATAGTGCAAAGGGTCAAGCTTGTATGCATCCATACATATTTTCTAAACTTCTTAAACACGTCAGCAAGTAATGTAACATCATTTTTTTTAAATATAAATCATGATAATCACCTAGTGTTTTCCAGTTGAATGATTTCCATAATTGTTGGGCATGCTTATAATCTTTCTGTTTGACATTTTTTTTTTCTTCAAGACTGCTATAAAATTGATGGTAATTCTGTTTCTCTGAATCTTTCTCGGCTATCAATATGGATATGATTCTCGGCTATCAATATCATATGGATAAAAACCTGTACGTGCAAAAAAGATGTGAATTTGGTCTAATTGAAGTTATTGGTAGATCTGATTTGTTAAGATGTTTTGTTTTTACAACAAGACACTTTGTACATTGTGCTGTGAGTAACAAGCGTTCATCAATAGTTGTACCTTCATCACCTCCATATTTTACATATATTGGAATTGCTCCTATTGCGTATTGTACTAATTTTTTTCCCAATGAAGATGCCATAAACTGGAAACTGTTTAAGAACTTAAGTTGTTCAACACTGAATGTGATGTATTTTTCTGCATTGTTTGGGATGCAAGTTCTATTGCCTTTTGCTTTGTATATTTTTTTGCATTATGAGACGACTGTAGTATCCTTTGAGGTTGTGGAATATTACTGGGAGTTTTGTTTTGTGGGATTTTATTTTTGTTACGCACGAGGCGGCCAAGACGCACCGAAGATGACTTCCTGTTTGACTATGCTTCGGATCGGGTTTGGCTTACTGTATTCCGCACAGAAACTCTTAACAATGTTAGATTTTACAACTCTTTTTGTTTACATAAAAATATACAACATACAATTACACTTATCAATCTACATACCAATACATGAACACTCACAAAGCTAGATTCTTCGCGCTGGCCACAGTCGGACATAACACGGTTGGCAAAAGTACCGGCTTATAACTTATCAACCTGAGTTTGTTAATCAAAATATTTAATCACCAGTACAGCTCCAACCAAGTTCGGTGAACCCTGTGCCAATACAAAGAGAATGCAGACTACTGTACTTAATATAAAGACTGAATACTTGAGTCTAGGTTAGTTAATTTAACTACATTGTAATTAGATTGGGGCCCAGTCCACTATTTTGACTAGTCAACTGCCATCTAGATTTATAATCTTCTTTAGTTTTTATTAAAACTAATTTTTCACTTACTGAGCTCTGGCACAGTCCATTATAGTTATTTTATCACATAATTATATAATCCGAGCCCTCTTGTACGTTGAAAAAGCTTTTTTTATTTTCTTTGGCGGCTTTAACGTCAGAGGAACGCCTATGATGAAAACCCCAATATTTAGATTTCTCATCTCAGCAACAATCAGTGTAACAATCACTGATTTTTGTGCACAATCAGTGTAAAATGATTGTAATCTAGACCATACGATGTATTGCACTTATCAATCAAGTTCCCGGATCGTCTCTGACTTTTCTTAGTCAAAAATAAACCATAAAGGGAAACTAAGTCCGGTTTACTTTTTTATTATTATCATTTAATTTAAACTTTTATTTTATTTGTATACATATAACATTACAACTGACAACGAGACATGACAAAACATCAATACATACAAATGGGATCCAGAAGAACGTCGTTTGACTATTTTAAACCTATATCCTGTATCTGGGATACAGATTTATTATCATTTAGAACGGAGATAAACATTTTAAATGATACCAGTTTTGTTAAATTCTGGCAACCACAAGTCGAGATATTTAGATATTGCTGTGCTATCTAATGTATCCCACTTGCGATTCCGGATCTTCCCAGATATTTCTTAGTATAAAATGTACCCCTTAAAAACTTATATATTTTGGTTTTCAATTATCTTTTAGAATAGAGTTTTAATATCAAAATGATACCAGAATTATGAAATTCTGACAGCTACAAGTCGAGATATTAAGGGTAACGCAGCGCTACGCCAAACATCACACCTGCGATCGCGGATCTTTCTGGACATTTTGTCCAATATAGACCCCTTAGAAAAATAAAATTCTTATTATTTTTTTTTTTTTTAATTATCTTTTAGAATTAAGCTTAGATTTTAAAATGATACCAGTTTTGTCAAATTCTGACAATTACAAGTCGAGATATTAAGCGGAACGTAACCACTACCCCATATTTCCTGAACATTCCCGGACATTAGTGTGCAGAATGCATAGAGTTCCACATAAAAAAAAAAAAAAAAAAATAATGCACCAGTCATTTGTAACTACTGTTCTGTGCCACCACCCCCTCTTGATACTGAGGAAACCCCATCAGTATCAACGGAATAACGGAAAAAATTATCATCAAGTACACAATCGTCGATGAACAGCCGGGTGCGGTTACAAAAGACAGGTATAAATTTTTACTACTGCACCGCTTACACGCTTCATCGCGTGACCTTTATCACCCGGAACCAGACTACTATTGACGTCAAACTGTTTTGGTACCCTGAAAAATAGTCCTATCTAAAATAGAGTGTACGGAGTAGATGTTGTATATAGTGTAAGGTAAAAAAGACTGCATTGTTCTATTTATTTCAGGCCACAGGAGGTTCCTGGAGGAGTTCCAAATAGTAAAAGATTCTGTAGGGAGCTATTTGGCTGGGTTGAGTGCTCAAACGAGTCGGTTGGTCATTCCAGTTTGTGACCCTGAACAGGAGGAAGTTTTGGGATGTCATATGGCGGGCAATGTCATGTGTTTTTCGAAGTGGTGAAGAGGACCTGAAAATCCCAGGATCTCATGCTGACTGAAATGGCTGTCACATCCCACCGAAACCTGGATCTGATTTAGGCCCATGGAACTGTAGCAGGTGAGACACTTTTGATTTCTTAGCATTGTAAAAATTAATAGGGGTGTGTAACCACCCGGAGTTCAAATTTGTAAAGAGAGGAGGAATACATTTTGTATACAAGAAATCTGTATGTCATTTATTTTATCGGTGCACAAATATGTATTTGTGGATCCTGTGTACAGAAAATTATACAAATTAATATATAAACGCACCCAATCCCTTCCACCACCCCCGATCCCAAGGATCGGCAATATTGGAGTTTTCAAGTGCGGAATTTCTCTGGCTGTAGAAAAGTAATAACTTTCACAGCCAGAGAATCTCGGGTTACTAATATTGTCACGTGAAGATTGGTTATAGTTATTCGGGACTAGGCCTGCAACCTTAAAATATAATTGTAGTCCAAAGACGCCTGTCGCTGTCTTCAATATTGGGATCTACAAAATTTACAGGCTTCAGCCTCTGAAGGGCTGAAAAGAAAGAAAACAAAACATAACTACACAAAATTACACCACTTACGTTGAAGTTTGCTATTATGATTCCATACAATTGACAATGACGTCCTACGTCACAGGATGGTGTGACGTCATTGGCGTCGCAGCTGAATCCCCGACGTCGTGATTGGTCTTTCATCGGCGTTGACGTGATTCGTCCGCGACCTATGTCCTATTGTCAACGTCGGCGCGGTCGACAGCTATCTTCCGTCAGCTATCGGCAGCGTCGCCTGTCGACGTCATACAAAAACTCCTTATCTAAAATAAATTAATAAAGTTCCTATGCCCTGATAAAATAATAGTAAACTTAAATAACAGAGCCATGACATTTGAAATGTACACAGATAGCAACCAGGGCTATGATATTTCAGCCACACTGCCTGCGATCAGGACATTTCATCTTACAATACCAAGGTCATGACATTCCAACGTCTCCGACTAACTTTCGAATGTCAACTCTATCTATATATTAGGGCCATGACAATTCGACTGTCAACCCTATCTATCCCCATACTAAATACATTAGGGGCGTGACATTTCGAATGTCCACTGACGATAAAACAGGGCCACGACATTCCAATCGTCGAACCCCTCCGTAATTAGGACATTACAAGCTCGAATACTAGGGTCTGACATTTGAAATGTCAGCCTATAAATGTCAATCCATAATAAATGTCAACCCCTAATATACTTGAAATAAAATAAATGTCGATGTAATCTTAACTTGCAATACTGATCTAAATTCTGGTAAAATCTGGACTTCAGCAGACGACGAAGAAATTTACAGAATCAATAATCTCACCTAAAAAAATGTCCGCTTCTGTGTAAACGCGAGTGCTTGCAAATGATGTTGTGTTAGGTTTTACAGCCTAATCAGTTCAATTGGGTCATGTTGAACGCTGTCCGTTTTCCTAAACACACGTCCACTGGACAGACTTAGTCCTCAAAGCGGACTTCGGACATGTGCGCCCAATGAAGATTCAGATCAGCCTGCCCATTCGCGCAGTCTTATCAGAATCTTGACTTGGCGCATTTCGGATTGCCAAGGATGCAGAATTTTTATCTTACGGACAACCAATCTGAACAGACTAGACTGATTTGAGTCTTCGCTGGGATCACATGTCAGAAGATACGTTTTCTGATGTTGAGGCCTATATGTGCATTTTACCTGCTTTTAAAATCGCTTTAATATCTGTCGCCAAACAGGTATCTGACATGCATGCACCAATATGTACCGTTGGTTGGGGTGGCATAGCATTCAGAGGCTTAAAAGCTGGCACATGACGTTTATACAATGTCACACGAACGTCTATGCAACGTAACAAGAAGGACAGTTTTCAGTAACTGGTGAAAGTATGTGCACAGGTACTGGTTAATCGCTTGGAGGTCTAAGCCTGCCCAGGAAAAGACTGATTAGGTTAACTGACCGGCTACACAAGATCTTAACAGTGTTGACTGGGCCATAAATTCAAACGCAGTCACACTGGGTTGTCATATAAATACACATAAAAAAAAGAATTCATATGACTGCAAAAATTTCAAGAAAAGGAAGGAAGGGCAATCACTGAAATCTAGAAGAGCTTGGAGAGTATGTAAAGGGTATCTGACGATTTTTGAAAAGGTGTAAAGGATACCTCCGTGTGTCATGGGTATCATTTTAATAATTCAGAGCCTGTGCTTCAGAACCATGACATAACCGTTCTATTTTAACAGAATGTATCAACTGAAAGAATTTAAAGTCATATTTTATGTCGCTTAACTTGCGAGTGGTGAAATATGACCCTTGTTCATTGTCATGGTTAATTTTTCGAAATGGGTGTAAACTGTCCGGCGGTAAAACGCATTTGTTGTTGAATGTTCTTAGAATCGACAAGGTTTCACAAGATCTCTTCTGCATGGATAGATAACTTGAAGTTTGTTACCTTATATGAGCATGTCCCTTTGCCTTATAAAAAAATCAGAAAGTAATGAAAACTTCAACATACTGTTTTGAATCGAGTAATTTATCCAGTTTTTATAGGTACTTTCCATATTTAGGTCACGTGACTATGACATAGGTTACCCACCTTGTATTTATAAGTATTTTGTGCATTCTTTCGTTGAAAATTACAGCCCTTATATCAACGAAAGAGCGTTCAATATATATATACGTATCTGTCGAGCGTGTATACCTTCGCGAATCTAATACGAGTGTCGCGATTGCTCCGATGTGGGCATCGGCAAGTCCGGTCCTGCACTGTTCTCATATCCCCTACACTGCGTCTGCTACAAAGAGACCCTGATCAGACGGAGCAAACTGCACAGTCCGCTCAGCGTCTTTCATAGACATTCCTTAAACGCAAACCGGAGAATCCTACCAGACCAAACTTGCGCTTGCTAGAAAGAGGCCCTGATCAGACTGAACATACTGCACTGTCTGCTCAGCGTCCTTCCTATTCGCCTCATGCAAGCATCTTGGAAAATTCCCACTAGACTGAAAAAGTCAGCGCGGCTGGTCTAGTATACATGAAATCCTATGTAACAAAATGCAGAACTGAATCTCCCTGCGTCCACTATATAGTCGCAGCAATCTACAGGTTTTAATTCAGACTCGGCACATTTCTAGCCTTTCAGATCTTGCACAGAAAACCTACAAATTGATAAGAATTACGAAAATATAAAATATCACTCTCCGAAATTACTCCTCAAAGGCCTGCGGTCCTCTGAAGCAGAGTGTTGTCCTGCTAGTTCGCCCTTATCGGAATCATTCGCGTTGCGATATTTATATACGTCCAAGTAGCCACGTATTATCTTACACGTATAATGCACGGGTAGCCTGTGATTATACCTTAGTGTCCCATTTGTTGGACACAAGATTTGCGTAATACGTAGGGTAAGGCAAAAATGGCCTTATGTAAGTAAAAAGGTGCCCTACGTCGGGAAAAAATGCATTGTGTGTCGTGTGTCGTAACAATTCTGAGATTTAAGGTTTCAGGATTTGTACACTACACCTCTGAATTCTCCTGTGAAATTACAGTGGTGTCTTACTTTTGGCTTGTTCTTCTTATTTCCTATTTCTTGTTTGCATATCCAATAGTCTGTTGTATTCTCATAATCTATCTTGATTTTCTCTGTCATAATCAATGGTTTAGGATTAGCAAAGATGTTGTTGATATTGCTAGCCTCACATTCTAAGTGGTTGAGAAATACTTCAACAACATCTTCTCCTCTGTAGATTACAGGTTTCTTTGCTTTGCCATTATATCTCACAACTTGATAGCCAAATCAACAAGCTTTGTGTTCATTTGTTTATTTCTGACTATTACCTGTTTTGCTGTTGTTGGTTTGATTATGCTTTCAAAATCAGCATATAGTACATATGGAACAGGCATTTGGTTTTGTTGGTTTTTCAATGAGATGTGGCTGATGCCTTCTATTGGCATTTTTATTTTTGTTGAGGATTTTTTGATACCAAATATTCTTTGTGTTTGATGGGAAAGTCTTCTTTTGTGAAACCGTATAGACAACGGTCGCAAAAGTATGTTTTACATTTATGTTTGTTTTGATCGGTAATCTATTCAAGTTTTTAATCTAGCAGTAAGGAAACTTTATTTCTTTCTTTATTTCTTTTTTCTGAACAGTCCGCATCAGGGTCATAGTTTTCAGCCATCATCCTCCATCATTATTATCATCAGTATCTTCTTCAACTTCTACATCTTCTGATATCAAGAACAAGTCATTTCTTCGCTTTTCTTTGGATTCCTCTGATATTTGGTGTGGGAAAACGCTTGTCTTTTGCTTTTTCGGTGATATTGTATATCCATAAATATTGATTGCAAGTTTGAAGTGTTTCTACATTTTCGGTATTTGAGAGACTGGAGTAGGAAAATCTACATTGCCGTCCATATTGAAGTTGTGTGCATACTTCCTGTACCTGGGTATTTCGTTCTTATAATGGCTATCATCTGGGTACAAACCAGAGAGCAATGCCCATTTCAGACATTTATCATTAATCTTACCATTAATTATTGCCCTTTTGTT
This sequence comes from Anodontia alba, assembly GCA_964016985.1. Lineage (NCBI taxonomy): Eukaryota > Metazoa > Mollusca > Bivalvia > Lucinida > Lucinidae > Anodontia > Anodontia alba. Next base: position 99,291,229 of record OZ024822.1, read on the forward strand.
TGCTAACTCTTTAGGTATAGTAATATATGAAGAGCCTTTTTATGGTCCATTCTTTGCAATACTCAAGTAGGGCTTAGTACAGTGTTCAATTTCTAATCCTGAGGCTGTATTTGTAAACTTTTCAATGTCAAAGTTTGGATTTGAGCAGATTAATTATTGTAAAACTCATCTATTTTGTCAGGAGTTAAGATTGCCATTTGATCACCACATAACACACTTGTTTCAACTTTCTTTATGTCGCCACCATCTTTAAAGAATTCTACGGTAAGTCCTAGTTGCAATTTTAATCCGCCCATCTCATTTAACTCTTTTACACTTTGTTTGGTGAAAATTGACTTCTTGACATGAAATTAATTATCTGGATCCTTGAATTTATCTGCAGATATTTCGTTTGCCTTAAGATATCCACATTTTGACTTATCAGCCACATTTCATTCTTGTTGTTTAGAAACCAACTATTTGCTGTGAAGTTGTTTGAATTCATGAATGACGCTCTGTTACATTACACTGTCATTATCTTTCTTGTAGTTGGACACCTGTCGTTTGCATTTCTCTTTTTCACGACGATTCTTACGCAGATTATCCAATGTTGTACCATTTTGTGATACAGAAGGTACAGAAGACTCTTTAAGAGCATTCAAGGCTTTGTTTAAAGCACTATAATAAAATTTTACCTTCTTTATGAAGTTTTATCAGATATTCTATTTGTTCACTACTGTTTGTACTTTAGGTAATATTTCTTTCAGCGTAAAAAAAAGTATTTAATTAAAAAGTAAGAACATAAGTAAAAAAGACAAAATGGAATGTGCATTCGCGAATGTTGGAAAGCGTAAACCCTGTCAATCAAAACCTAAAAGAAATTCAAATTATTGCAAAAGTAAGGTTTTACCATGCACACATTGCGGTAAGGATACATATGCAAAATATCAAGTCTATGTACAATGTAGTGCCCATAAAATAAGGCTAAAGCATAGATCTCTACTGTTGAGTGTAATAGACTGAAACAAATAGATGTATTTTAATTTGTATATAACTATGTATGTAAAACTTTGCATTTTTGTACATAGCATATGATATGTAACAAAAATTATAAATTAATTCCCACAGAGAGCGTGAGTAAAACGAAAAAAAAAAAAAAAAAAGATATATATATGAAAAAAAAATAAGACAAGATTCAAAACAAAAGAATGTAAGTAAACAGTACCTTACAAGTTTATGTCACAAAGTCCCTCAGGAATAATCCACAAGAATTTATAAAAACAAATCCTATAAATGACAATTCCTGATCCCACAATTCAACGTTCATGAATTCAGAATTTAAGTCCAGAATGAATAAAATATTAAAGTAATCCAGTATAGAATAATTTCCGATGAAAGTTTACAAAGATGCCCATATGAAAATCTTTTCTCCTTATATAATATCAAAGAACCTTCTAGAAAAAGAATTTACTAGAGGCATCACTCATTTTCCAGGTTTAGTCAAGAACGTTCTAAATATTCTATGACATGCCAAAAATAGCTCAGTCCAGAATCAAGAACATTAACAACATGTTATTGTAAACATGTTGTTTTTCAGAAAGTTCTATTTATAGAAACATAGTAAACATGATGCTTAAAATAATCAAACACCCTATATATTACACTTCCCCTCTTCAAGGAAAAGAAAAATGGATGTATTAAAACTTATTTTTGCCATAGAATTATCATAAAATAAAATACTGATAAAGGCAATTATTTTCTTATATACAGCAAGTTACAGGAAACCAAAGATCAAGACATCATGCTCCAGACAAGGCATCAGGAATAATATTATCTTTTCCTCTGATATGCCTGATGTCAAGATTGTATTCCTGCAACAACAGTCTGAGAATCCTCTGATTCTTGTTTTTCATCTTATGGGTGAAAGTTAGTGGATTGTGATCGCTGAAAACAACAACAGGTGAGGATGAAGAAGTTCGATAAACTTCAAAATGTTGAAAAGCAAGAATGAGAGACAAACAGTCTTTCTCTACTGTAGAATATTTCTTTTGATGTTTGTTAAACTTTTTGAAAAAAATAACAAACTGGATGATCCACACCATTGTCATCCTCTTGTAGCAATACACCACCTGCACCAACATCACTCGCATCTACAGCTAGCTTAGATTCTTTATTAAAATTTGGTGCCAAGAGAACTGGCTCACTCCTCAGTATGGCGTTCAGTTTATCAAAGGCATTCTGACAATCACTGGTCCACTTATACCTCGTTCTTTTACCAAGCAGATTAATAAGTGGCTCAGCAATGACAGAAAATTATTACAGAATTTTCTGTAATAACCGGCCATACCAAGAAACCCCATCAGTTGTCTTTTGCATGTGGGCGACGGAAAATCTGAAATAGCTTCAACTTTAGCTTCTATAGGTTTCACCTGACCTTCACCCACAACATGTCCTAGAAATGTTCAAGTTGCATGACAGAATTCACTTTTAGCAAGGTTTATTGTCAGTTTTGCTTCACTTAGTTTATCAAAAAACGCTTTGATAGTCCCCAGATGGTGATTTCACTCATCATTGTATATGATGGCATCATCGATGTAAGCCTCACAATACTCGACTCCAGCTCTTATTGTGTTGATTAAACGTTGAATTGTTGCGGGAGAGTTTTTCATTCCAAACGGCATTACTTTATAGTGATATAATCCATCATGAGTTACAAATGCTGAGATCTCTTTGGCTATTTCTGTGAGAGGAATTTGCCAAAATCCTTTCAGAAGATCGAATTTAGTTATATATTTTGAATTTCCAATTTTGTCAATGCAGTCATCCATTCTTGGTATGGGAAAAGTGTCTGTTTTACTCAAATTATTGACATTCCTGTAATCGGTGCACATCCGATATGTTCCATTAGGTTTTGGTACAAGAATGCAAGGTGAACTCCATTCACTTCGGCTTAGTTCAATGAAATCATTGTCCAGCAAATACTGAATTTCTTCCTTAAGATATTTTTGTTTTGTTGGTTCATTCTATATGGATGTTGTTTTACAGGTTGTGAATTCTCAACATTCACATCATGATAAATTTTGTCAGTCCTTGTAGGAATGTCCGGAAATAAGTGTTCATATTCAGGAATTAACTGTTTCAATTCCTTTGTTTGAACTGGATCTAGGTGTGAAAGTCTCTGGTTGAGATCCTTTAGAATGTCAGAATTCTGGAGTTTTGATGAGGCAGGGTCAAATTTGATCAAGTTCATGTCTTCTGAGTTCAGTTTACTTTGTTTCTGAGGGACTGAACTAACAACACTTCTTGGTGTAACAGAAGAGCTATTCCTATCTATGTATTGTTCAAGCATGTTAACATGACATAACTATTTTTGTTTGCTTCTCCCAGGAGTGTTAACAATTTAATTAACATCACTAATCGTTTTATCTACAGTGTAAGGGCCATAATATCTGGCTCGCAATGGTTTTCCAGGAATAGGCAAAAGATAAAGTACCCTGTCTCCAGGCATGAATTTTCTTTCTTTTGCATTTTCATCATACCAACGTTTCATTTTCTTTTGTGCTGACTTAAGATTGGTCCGAGCAGACTCACAAGCTCACAAGATGGGTCTTTAAAATCTGATACATACTTATTTGTTCGTCTGTCATTACTGACAATGACCAACCCTAATCAACTGTGTGATGTGTTATTATTTGTGTGTTCTAAGATGGCTGATGAGACCAATCTTAGCTCTAAACTGCCTGTTGCAGATAGAACAAGAGAGGTCTGAGGAAGAAAGCTCTTTTGGTGATGCCTTAGCTCTGGCTTTCCACTGTGCACGTTTCTGCTCGGCTTCGCTGATTCATTTTGCTTCGTATTCACCAGCTCCCCATTTTATGAGGCCTCGCCACTTTGTACGATCTTGTGCAATCTGTTCTGAGGACTCTGTTGGTATGTTGGTCTTTAAGGGAGGCTTTGAGGGTGTCCTTGTATCGCTTCTTCTGACCACCATGGGAGCGTTTTCCTACTTGAAGTTCTCCATAGAGGATTTTCTTTGGCAAACGTTCATCAGGCATTCTGGTAACATGGCCTGTCCATCTTAACTGCCAATTTCAGAAGAGTATGTATACTCTGCATCCCTGCCCTTTTCAGGACTTCTGTGTCTGGAATCCTGTCTTGCCACTTGATCTTTAGAAGTTGTCTAAGACAGCTTGTATGGAAGTGGTTCAGTCTTTTGGCAATCCGTTGGTAAACTGTCCAAGTTTCACATGCGTATAATAGTGTTGGCAGCATTACCGATCTGTATACTTTCAGCTTTGTGTTAAGTCTGATTCCACTTCGGTTCCCAAATACTTCCACGTAGCCGGCCAAATGCTGCACTAGCTTTGGCAATTCTAGCATTGACTTCATCATCAATGTGCACAACTCTAGACAATGTGCTTCCAAAGTAGGTGAACATGTCTACCACTTGCAGTTGTTGACCTTTCACTGTGATGGTAGGCTCCTTGTAAGGCTTTCCAGGTGCTGGCTGATACACTACCTCAGTCTTTTTGATGCTGATTGTGAGATCATAGCTGTCACATGAATCCGATACTTGATCCACACCTTTTTGCATTTTCTCTTCTGTTGGAGCACCCTTTGCCATGTCATCAGCAAAGAGGAACTCGTCTAGTACCTTTGTCTGCACCTTAGATTTAGTTTGCAACCTTCTTAGGTTGAAAAGTTTCCCATGAAATCGATACCTAATAGGTATACCATTGTCACCATCCTGGAAGCAGAAAACATCATGCTGAACAGTGTTGAAGCTAGTACACAGCCTTGCTTAACTCCATTTGTCACAGGAAATGGATCAGAAAACTCGCCATCATTTTGGACCCTTGCAAGCATACCATCATGGAACTGCCGCACCATTGCTATGAATTTGGCAGGACAACCAAACTTTGTCATAATTTTCCAAAGTCCCTCACAACTGACTGTGTCAAATGCTTTGGTAAGGTCGACAAAGGTCATACATTCTGTTCCTGGCATTTTTCTTGAAGCTGTCGCGCTGTGAAGATCATGTCTGTTGTTCCTCTGTTTTTCCTGAATCCATACTGGCTTTCTGGTAGAAGCCCTAACCGTTCCAGGTGTTCATTCAATCGGTTCAGTAGGACCCTAGCAAGAATCTTCCCAGCAATTGACAATAAAGAGATACCTCAATGATTGTCACAGACTTGAGGATTCCCTTTCCTTTTGAATAGGTGGATAATTGTTGCATCCTTGAATTCTTGAGGGATGGCTTCTTTTCTCCACATAATGTGAACTAACTCTGCAACTGGAGAACCTCCTGCTTTGTAGATCTCTGCAGGTATTGCATCTGATCCTGGAGCCTTGCCAGATGACAGGAGTTTTATTGCTTTCACTGTTTCAGAGACGGTTGGGAGCTCATCAAGCAGCGGATTACATTCCACCTGTGGTAGTCTGTTGATAGCTTCATCGTTGATAGATGATGGTCGGTTAAGGACACCATCAGAGTGTTCAGCCCATCTTTTCAAGATAGTTTCTTTATCAGTCAGAAGACTAGTTCCATCTGCACTAAGGAGTGGGATGGTTCCTGAGCTCTGGGGACCATATACTGTCTTGAGTGCATCAAAGAACTTTTTCATGTCCTTTCTGTCTGCAAAGGACTGGATTTCATCAGCCTTTTTTCTCAGCCAGGAGTCTTGCATGTCTCTGAGTCTCGTCTCAACTGTCTTGCATATGTTTGAATAGGCAATCTTGCTAGATACTGAGCTGGTATTTCTGAGGTAAGCCTTTTGTTTTTGGTGTTTCTCTTCAAGGAGTCCCTGAATTTCTTTGTCATTTTCATCAAACCAATCTTAGTGTTTGCGAGATACTGGTCCTAGGGAATCCATTGCTGAAGAGTGAACGGTGTCTCTGAAGACTGTCCAGCTCCCGTCTACATCTTCTGAACTGTGTTCCAGTGCATCTAAACGGCTGCAGAGATCGTTGACGAATGCTTGCCTCTTGCTGTCTTGTTTCAGCTTGGAGACATCTAATTTCTTTGGCACCTTCTTGCCTTGTGGTCGTCGTACAGGCTGAATGCGCAGGTTGAGTTTGCTGACACTAAGCCTGCGATCTGTCCAACAGTCTGCACCACACATAGTTTTAGTCACTCTGACATCCTGTCGGTCCTTCCTTCGCACTATGACATAGTCAATGAGATGCCAGTGTTTGGAGCGAGGGTGCATCCATGTTGTCTTTCTGCGAGTTGGTAGACGGAAGACTGTGTTGGTGATCAGTAATTCATGCTCTGCACACTTCCTTAAAAGGAGGAGTCCATTGCTATTGCACCTCCCTACACCTTCAGATCCAATCACTCCTTCCCAGGTCTGGTGGTCTGTGCCCACTCCGGCATTGAAGTCCCCGAGGAGGATGAGTGTCTGTCCGGGGTGCTGCAGAAATACAGAATCCAAATCATCATAGAACTTGTCTTTAACCTCATCTGGGTTGGTCATTGTGGGCGCATAGGCTCTTACAATTGTTGCATGCCTCTTGCCAGATAAGGGAAGTCTCAGCGTCATCAGGCGGTCATTTATGCCTTTGGGAAGTCCTGAAAGCTTGCTGACGAGGTGTGACTTGATGGCGAATCCTACTCCTGCTTCACGCCGCTCTTCTTTCTTGCGTCCACTCCAGAAGAAAGTGTAGCCAGCACCAACTTCTTTTAAAAGCCCTTCTGCAAGGCAAGTCTCACTCAGAGCTGCAATCTCGACTTTGTAGTGGTCAAGTTCTCTACCAACTAGAGCTGTTCTTCGCTCAGGTCTGTCAGAACTAGAACTGTCCATTAGGGTGCGCACATTCCAAGCGCCGATGGTAAGAGGTATTACCTTAATCTTCTTTTTTCTTGTTTGACCGCTAAATGGGATTCCCGCTGATCGCGGTTAACCAGCCAGGAGTTTTGAAGCAGGCAATTGTTTAGGACCCCTTTTCTAGCCCCTTCCCCATGCTACGGGGGCGAGCAGTGCGATCCTAAAAAGGTCTGCTCAGTCGCTCAGTTCGGCTGCCGAATTCCCCATACTGCTTCGCTCTTAAGGAAAGCGACCATATAGAACCAAGCCGCCTGTGTGCAGGTTCGCAACTACAGCTTCCAGTGTTTCCTCACTTGCTGCTTCGCCGCTCGCCCATCGCCACAGGGCTCTTGTATGATTTGCATATATGTGCTTGCTGTGAATGTGTGTTGCTGATTAAGATGACATGCGCTGTGAATTGGATTATAGTGAGGGAGAGGCGGGCAGAGTCAACCTCACTCTCTCATCCTGACTTAGCTGGATCCAGAGGCAAGACAGTGTCAGGACATCTGGAGCTAAGCCCGGATGCAGTGGATGACCATGACTTCTTTTGTGCCTTGTCATGCTCTCCATGCTCCACAACATGCTGCTGCATCGCCATTTGGGCCCTTGAATCATAGTAATGATTTCTTCCGCCCCAGCTGCCGAAGCAGACTTTACATAACTGGAACAGACAAATCCAGGTATGCAGGTTTTTGTTTGGAGTTGCCAGCTCCTAGATGGATTGCCGACCAGGGCTTGAGAGCTCCATCTACCCTAGATATTGCTACACAGATTCAGTTAACAGCTATATAGAAGCAGTAACTTAAATGTCTTATGTAGATACATACTGAAGTAAGTTCAAAGAACTGTCATCATTTGAGAGAAAATTCTTTCAAATGTTTCCATGCACAGTGTGGCCAAACACCAGCTCAAATGGGCTGAAACAAAGAGATTCCTGAACAGATTCTCTAACGGCAAACAACAACAAATAAATGCCTTCATCTCAATCTTTTTCAGTGTCAAAACAGTATGATCTGATAATATTTTTCAGTGTTTGATGAACTGTTTCAAGGGCACCTTGACTTTCAGGATGGTATGGTGACGATTTATACTGAGTAATGCCAAACTCATGCATGACCTGCTGAAAAATTCCTGATATGAAATTTGAGCCCTGATCAGACTTTAGGAGGCCTACAAATGTGAAAAACTTTATACGAACCCTAACAATGTTCTTAGTTTAAATATTCCTAAGTGGAATGGCTTCTGGGAAACGCGTATAGAAGCACACATTATAGTGAGAAGATACTCATGGCCTGACTTGGTTTTTGGCAAGGGACCAACACAGTCAATAATTATTCTGTTAAAAGGTTCATCAATAGCAGGAATTGGCTGTAAGTGAGCCTTGGTATTATCTGGTTGGGTTATCTGGTTGGGTTTTCCTACCATCTGACAAGTATGGCAAGATTTGCAAAACTGAGAAACATCAGATTTTAACCCTGGCCAGTAAAATGGTTAAGAATTTTGTGATAGGTCTTGTTTACAACTTAATGACCTGATATTGGAGTCTCATAGGCAAAGTTCAAAATTTCAGGGCGATAAACCCTTGGAGCCACTATTTGGTGGTTAAAAGTCCACTCGTCTTCTGCTGAGACATCAGGAGGACGCCACTTTCTCATTACAATTCCATTTTTGACATAGAAACAGACTGGGACTTTTCTCATCTAAAGCTCTTTCAAGCAAAGTCAAAATTTCAGGATTACTATGCTGTTCCTTGCAAAGTTGTGACCTTAACAGCAAGTCATGACCTTGACCTTGGTCATTTAATATTGAAGAGTAATGGCTGGACTCTGTCATGTCACTGAAGTATGTGTGCTTCTCAGACAGGCTGGGTGAAAGAGAATTTGTAATCTCATGTTTAAAAGACTGACTCAAAAAAGGTATCAGTTATATCAATGTCCCAATCATTCTGGTTTGCTTTCTTTGCCATGGCCCTTGTAACGGCACATGATGGGTAAAGATCAGGGATTTCCTGTTCAATAGGATCAGGTGGCTGATCTATACAAAGTATGTTAGTCAAAAGTGGGTTTACTACAACCTTATCTCCTGCTAAGTCATTGTAAGTGAACACCTTTAAAAGGTAAAGACGGTCGAATATCAACAGCCACTAAACCAGTAACCAAGTCTGAGGATAAATAAATGTTATGAAGAGGAACATAACAAATCCACACTGTACACTCTGAATAAGGACACTTGTCCCAACAGAAGTCTTCCCAGAAAAAGGCAGAGTATCTGCTAAAATAAGGGATTGAGAAGCTCCAGTATCTCGTAAGATTTTAATTGGGGTAGACTGAGCATAGTCACAATTTAGTGACACAAAACCATCTGATAAGAATGGTTCATAAATCTCCATAACAGAATCGGTCTCAGACCTTTCGGTCTAGGTAGGATCTTCCTCCTTAACACATGACTGTGGTTTTGACCGTAAAGAGGTAAGGCCTGTAGGTTTAAGTCCCCTCTTGTTTTTCTTTCTTTCTTTTCAAATGTAAGCATTCAGAAATAATATGATATGTCTTTTTGCATAAATTGCAAATGAGATAAAGGGATTTTGATCCTTGTTTTCACCAGATTTGGGTTTTGGAGTATTTGTTTGGCTATAACTGCCAGATGGATTACTAGGACTATGTTTGGACCCTGACTATGAGAAAAATGGTCTTCTGGTGGGATTCGACTTATTAGTAAAGGAAGCCTTATGTGTTAAAGCATAATCCCCATCTGGAAGTCGAGCTGCAGCTTCCAAAGTTTCAACTTGTTTCTCATCTAAAAAGGACTTAATGTCTGAATTTATGCACCTTTTGAACTCCTCTACAAGCATGAGCTGCCTAAGTTTTTTCATGATCAGAGCCAATTTTCTTCGAAGAGCACCACCTATCAAATAACTGTTCTTAAGTTCTAGCAAATTCTACATGGGTCTGCTCATTTTCTTTCTTACAGTTCCTAATTTTTTGCCTATAAGCCTCAGGGACCAACTCATAAGCCTTAAGAATTAATTCCTTTACAGTATCCTAACTGGAGCTCTGCTCAACAGTCAGCTGAGAATACATTTCTCGAGCCTTCCCAATTATTACGCTTTGCAAAAGCAAGGTCCAATACTCCTTTGGCCATTTTAAATTTTCTGCTACTTTTTCAAAATGAAGAAAATATTTGTCAGCCTCTTTTTCTGGAAATAGAGGAAATTTTCTGATGTGTTTGGTAACGTCAATATGAGCACCAGAGTCTAAAGGTTGCCGTTTTACCGTCATATTTTGCATTCCCAATTCTTTCGTTCTTAATTCTGTATCAAATTTTAATTTTTCCCTTTCTGTCTGCATTTGTCTTTCTTTTTCTTTCTCCCTCTCTTCCATTTCCATTCTTTCTTTCTGCACTCTTTCTTCCATTTCCATTCTTTCTTTCTGCATTTGTCTTTCTTATTCAATTCTAAGTTTTTCTTGCTTTAATCTTAATTCTCTAACTCAATTTGCTTCTGAATCTCAAGCTCTCGCATTTGCAAACCTGCCTGTGTAACGAGAACTAGAGACAAAGCAGAAGAATCAAGAATTTCCTTATGAACCAAAAATTGGACCAAAATATCTTTTATTTCCTGTTTTAACATGGACTTCTTGATGGTAGTCAATTCATAGTGAGCAGCAATGGCCAACAAATCAGACTTTTTGGCCAAATTTAACAGCTCCTGCGAAGGCGCAGCTATGAAAGCTTGAAGGTCAAATGACATGATTGCTTTTTACTGGTTTTATCAAGTAAATTTATCAATCAAAGAGTTTATTTATTTATATTTTTCAAAAGTCAATACTTGCTTGTTTTTATTATTATTATTATTATTATTATTATTATTATTACTATTTACCTATATTTTGTGAAAGTGAATACTTGTTTTTTTTATCAAATAAAGATTTTTATATTTAATGAATTTTTTTAAAAGTCAGTACTTGTTTTACTGCAAACATTTTTTTCTTTCTTTAAAAGTCAATACTTGTTTTCTTTAAAACAACTCAAACTTGTTTAAGCAGAAAAAATGTTCGATCCCGGACGAGCCCCCAATTTCTGTTACGAACCAGGCGTAACGAGAAGGAAATGAAAGTGAAACCAGTAACAAGCTTTAAATTATTAACAATATTTATTCACAAAACAATAAGACAAGATTCAAAAAAGAATGCAAGTAAACAGTACCTTTCAATCTTATGTCACAAAGTCCCTCAGAAATAATCCACAATAATTTATAAAACAAATCCTATGAATAACAATTCCTGATCCCACAATTTAAAGTTCCTGAATTCAGAATTTAAGTCCAGAACGAATAAAATATTAAAGTAATCCAGTATAGAATAATTTCCGATGAAAGTATACAAAGATACCCATATGAAAATCTTTTCTCCTTATATAATATCAAAGAACCTTCTAGAAAAAGAATTTACCAGAGGCATCACTCATTTTCCAGGTTTAGACAAGAACGTTCTAAATATTCTATGACAAGCCAAATGTAACAGGTGAAAAAATGGAATAACATTTTTCCCCGACCGGGTATCGAACCCGGTCCGCTGGACTCAAAGTCCTACACTCTACCACGTCGCCATAAAAGCCGGCTTGTACCGCAAGGCAATACAAATGATCATATACCTATACCCGGTGACATTCTCCCCCTCCAACTTGAAAATTCGTGAAATGAGACTCGAGGAGTTTTATGCACACATGTGGGCTATTTACGGTGGGCGCCAAATGTAACAGTTGAAAAAATTCTAATCCCCTATGCCGCAGCCGGGCATCGAAACCGGGCCGTCTGAGTGACAGGCCAACACTCTAACGCGTCGCTATAAAAGCTGGCTTGTACCGCAAGGCAGTACAAGTAATCATGTACCTATACCCGGTGACACAAAAGTAATTCAGTCCAGAATCAAGAACATAAACAACATTTTATTGTAAACATGTTGTTTTTCAGAAAGTTCTATTTATAGAAACATAGTAAACATGATGCTTAAAATAATCGAACACCCTATATATAACAATATATATATATATATATATATATATATATATATATATATATATATATATATATATATATATATATATATATATATATATATATATATATATATATATCTTTCAGAAACCCAAGTTTACATAGCGGATTTTTTTTTTTTTTTTTTTTTTTTTTTTTTTTTGTGGGGTGGGGAGTGAGGGTGTAAATTAATGTCAAAGACACAGAAATATTATGAAATTAAAAGAAAGGCAAAGCAAGTTAAATTCCATCAAACATTTAATTTCCACAGTCTTAAACGATGGGCAAATATCAGAACATTAATTTAAAATGGTTTTGTGTGTTCTTTGTTTTCAAAGGCAATCTTTTTTGAATTTTATTTTAGATGAGCTGGACAAATATAATGACTTGAAAGATAAAACACATACTGAACAGTCTGGTTTGAGAGAGCAAGAAACACACAAATTAATAGAAGAATAGAAGAGGGAAAAGTATGGAAGCGTCCTAGTGCCAGGTGAAAAAAATATTTCAGTCCTACGTAGGAGATAATGTCCTACGTAGGAGATAGTGTCCTACGTAGGAGTTAGTAACTTCTACGTAGGAGATAATAAGTCCTACGTAGGAGATAATAACTCCTACGTAGGAGATAATAAGTCCTACGTAGGAGTTAATAACTCCAACGTAGGAGATAATAAGTCCTACGTAGGAGATAATAAGTCCCACGTAGGTGTTAGTAACTCCTACGTAGGACATAATAAGTCCTACGTAGGAGATAATAACTCCTACGTAGGAGATAGTAAGTCCTACGTAGGAGTTAGTAACTCCTACGTAGGAGATAATAAGTCCTACGTAAGAGATACTAAGTCCTACGTAGGAGTTAGTAACTCCTACGTAGGAGATAATCAGTCCTACGTAGGAGATAATAAGTCCTACGTAGGAGATAGTATTTAGTTATAGATAATTCAATACGATATTGAAATGAAGATCATCAGTTTAACCTAAGAAAACAAAACATATTGTTTAATTAAAAAAGTAATATATTTAGTGAATGATAATTCAGAAAGACCAACAAGTTGTCGTCTGCTGAATTAGCCTAGAGAGTGGTAAAGGTTAAGGGATCAAATATCCACCCCCACCCCACATCCCCCACACACATTGGGAAAATTAAGATTATCATCAGTTTGTCCTTGATGCATAAATGTTGCCTTAAAATCATTTTTCAGTTAATCAATCAAACTTCAATTTTTTTATTGATCTGACAGATTAAAGAATTGCAGTGACCTGTCTCAGATACAGGACACTTGTGTCAGATTATGAAAAAGGGAGATTGTGTATTACGCAAACACGAAATACCCAGATCAGACAGCACAACTGCACATTCTGATCAGGATTTTCACTGTTTATCAATGCATTTTACAGTAACCAGTGTTTCTTTAGGTACACAATTAAAGATGCCGATTTGTCTGCCCGGATTCTTAGACCATTGTCGTAATGGTCCTTTACAAATGTTGATGTTCATTTGATGTTTGGACCACTTTGTTTTTATTGCCTGGGTTATAGATCAAACTATAACACTGTCCAGTGGCCTAAGGCTTCTGGTTCTCAGCTGTATGATGTCAAATAGATAAATGAAACCAGGAGGTACAGATCCCTGGAGAAGGTTGTATTTCACCGGTTCACACTTCATGGAAATACTGCTTTTATGGGACTCAGTTGCCTGGTAGCGTTAAAAATCTAGATACAGATACTGAAAAAATACACAATGATGTTATTAAACTTGTTTTTATATATGTTTAAACAATCTTTTCAAAACAATGTACAAATAAAATTAAAAAATAGAATGTCTTGTTGATATTTTGTAGAACTTTGAGGTGTCTACAAGTAAAATAAGAAACAATGATGGTTGAGTCTTTTCAAATAAAATGGACTTCATGAATTATGCGACCACTGTAGACCCAGATTAGTCTGTACGCCCGCTTTATGATCAGAGTCTACACTGCATGCGAATAGAGATTGCACATTCTATCAGCGAAAAAAATGTATGCACGTGCTGATCTGGAACTACAATTGTTGCACATATTATTAAATCCTGTTTTTATTATTTGGAGAGACTCTTGCTATTTCTGTGTTGTGTAGTTAGTAAATATGGATAAAATGTCATTTTCCTTAGATTATTACTGTTACTATCCTAGGTTTCTAGACAGATAGGCCTGTGCTTACAGTGTAGACACGGTTCTACATTTAGCCAGCAATGTTTAGACAAATCAGTGGGTACTATAATGGCCTAGTAAAAAATATAGGACAAGTGTGGTTAAGGATCATCTGATATCCGAGGTTTGTTTTTGAAACAATTACCTTTAGGCCAATGTTTGAAAAGGTGTGAACAATTTATTGAACCTGACAGATGGTGGTTAGAGAAGAAAGTGGTTTACAGTATTTAACCTAAGTATTCTGATAGACACACCTTAGCAAACAGCAGTCGCGGCCCCTGATTAGACATTACATTACAGAGCATCTTATTAAGGTCGGCACACTGTTTGCCACTCAATAGCACGTATAAGCTTTGCCAACAAGTAGTAACACGGACTTAATCAAATTTCAGTTTGATAGGGATTTGAGCTGTTTAATAATTAACAATATTATACCCCTAAATACACATGCAGTAAAAACTGTTAAAGCTCCACGTAGCTCTTTTAAAAACAAAACGTTTTGAACATGACTAACATAATAATATTTATTCTTCGGATTTCAAAGGTACAGCTAAATCACTGTTACTATTAGAAATTATTTTAATAAATAAATAAATAATGGTCATAATAATGATAATAATGTCATTATTATCACTATGTTTCTTTTTCAATATTATCACTATGTTTAATTTCTTAGAAAACCATTTTATGAAATAAAAAAGGACCAGCATAGGATTTTCCGAATTATGATATACAGCTTGATTACTATTATAATTATTTCTGAAAATAATATCAATAATAATGTTATTATTATCATTTTGTTTTATTGTAATTTCTTAAATATTATAAATAATCAATTGATTAGATTTACTTTATGGAATGAAATATGACCAACATTGTTTTTCTCCGCATTGCAATGCGGTTACTAGCATCTTTGTAGGAGAAAGTAAGTCCTACGTAGGACTTATTATCTCCTATGTAGGTGTTACTGACTCCTACGTAGGACTTATTATCTGCTATGTAGGACGTAGGAGTTACTAACTCCTACGTAGGACTTACTATCTCCTACGTAGGACTTACTATCGCCTACGTAGGACATATTATCTTCTACGTATGAGTTACTAACTCCTACGTAGGACTTATTATCTGCTACGTAGGACATTATCTCCTACGTAGGAGTTACTATCTCCTACGTAAGACTTATTAGTTCGTACGTAGGAGTTACTAACTATCTCTTACTTACTTACGTAGGCTTACTATCTCCTACGTAGGACTTATTATCTCCTACGTAGGAGTTACTAACTCCTACGTAGGACTTATTATCTCCCACGTAGGAGTTACTATCTCCTACATAGGACTTAAATATTTTCTTCACCTGGCACTAGGACGCTTCCATAGAAAAGAAAAAAAAATAAATAAATAAAAAAATAAAAGACACATAATGCTGTTCCACAAGTTTGTTTTTGTCAATGATCCACCTCCAAAATGTCAAGAAAGTAAAAAATAGCATATATTTCTGCATCTTATTTCTTTGCTGTTCGCAAATGTGATGTTATCTTTTTTGACGAAGTGCCTTTTTCACATGTTAGGTATTTAGTAAATCAGTGTGTACAAACATTTATAGTATTGTTATCGATTCTCGCGCAGATAAGAGTGTTTGTAAACAGTGTAGTAAAACTGAATCACCGCCAATGTATGCCGAAAGCTAATACTTGTAACGAAAAGGGAAAAAACTAAGAATTGCCTCCTCTAGATTTAGAAAAAAAAATCATTTCCTAGAGAAAGGGGAATTACTGCAACTGTTAGAGTTGTCTCCCTTAAAACTATTTTTAGAAAAAGTAATTTCCTAGAAAATAGGTTACAACTGCAAGAATTGCCTCCCTTGAAACTATTTTTAGAAAACTTTTAGAAAATATGCAAATTTACAAACCATTTATTTTTCAACTAGGAAAAGGGAGAAACATCCATTTTCTGCTGAGTCGTGGTGGTGCATGGTATTTCTCATCTGTCTGAGTATGACGCTTGCTGCAGCTGTTTAATGGTAGTGGCTAGCTGGGTATGACTGATGAAAGATACACAGGTATCGCGCAGAATGGAATTCTCCGGGTGAGTCCGTAATCAATCGCACTGACTTGCCTTACCATGACTTCTGTCTACGATCTCGATTGGAATGAAGTATTAGAACTTCGATTGGAATTTCGATTGGAATGATGGGGTCACTAGGGGTTGAAGGTGACTCTTCCAGTGTGGGCTGCGAGCCAACATGATGTAGTGGCTTAAGAAAGGACAGGTGGTTCACCCCAGCACTGAATTCTACCCAGTACTGGGGTTAAAAATACCGTGGATCAGACGCGGCTTTTGCACTTTTAAGTACATATATATGTTATGAAACTTTTTACATAGCATATGTACCTCAGGGTCTGTGCGGGGGCTTAAAAGGGGTTTGGGGTCAGAACCCCCAATATCTGATATATATATCACATGATAGTTACTTGCCCTTTAGTCTCCCATAGACATATAATTGGGAAAACGTTGTCCGGACAATACCAAATTCATTTTGAACAGATTTTTACCAAACTTGCAGATAACAAGGACAGGCATAAAAACTCGAACAAGTTTGATTTATGCTCACTTTCGAGCTTTTGCATAAGAGTTACCCACCCTTGAGGGCCTCATAGACTTAGAAAAATGTTGTCCTGATGATAGAAATTTCATTTTTGATTGGCTCCTCATCAGATTCACAGATAATTGGGACAACTATTAAATCTTGGACAAGTTCGATTTTGGGGCAGATCGGACTTTTCACATGAGAGTTACTTGCCCTAGAGTATCTCATAGACATATAATGGGAAAATGTTGTTCGGACGATAGCGACCAGATTTGATCCAATCTTGATCAACCTTGCAAATAACGGGGACATGCATAAAATCTCGGACAAGTTCGATTTTGGCCAACTTTGAACTAATTGCATGAGATTTACCCGTCTTTGAGGAAAAAGTAGGAAAATGTTGTCCAGATGATTGCGATTTCATGCAGATAATAAGGACAGCCATAAAATTTTGGACGAGTTTGAATTTGGTTTCTGACAAGAAGATATATATTTTTTCTATATAAATATATAGGAAAATTAGCCCCGCCCCCTTGCGGTCATTTTGTTTTATCATGGCTTGAACAAGCTTGGTAGAGGGTCACCAAAGAAACACTTCTGCAAAATTATATTGATATCAATCCAGTGGTTTCTGACAAGAAGACTTTTTAAAGTTTTCTATATAAATAAAAAGGGAAAATATGCCCCGTCACCTAGCGCGCGGCCATATTCATTTAAATCGGTTTAGTTGTTTCTGACAAAACGATTTTTGAAATTTTCTTTAGATAACCCCGCCCCTAGCGGTCATGTTTTTGTTGTATCATGACGGCTTGAACAATCTTGGTAAAGGGTCACCAAAGGAAAATTGCTGCCATATTGTAATCCGTTCTGTAGTTTCTGACAAGAAACTTTTTTCACAGTTTTCTATGTAGATATATAGGGAAAATAAGCCCCCATCCTGGCGGACAGGTTTTTGTTAAGTGAATTATCATGGCTTGAACAATCTTGGTAGAAGATGACCAAAGGAACATTTCTGATAAATTACAATGAAATTGGCCCAGTGGTTTCTGACAAGAATGTTTTTTTTTCTATACATGATGGACTAGCCTCTTAAAACTGTAAACCATGTTTTCTTATCTTATCATTATGCATATCTTATGTAACACAACTAATTAACTCCTGCAGAAAGGAAACCAATACTGCAACTTTTATTACCTATACGAACTGTATTTATTTCTTGACCAATTTCGACGATTGAAAAACGAAAGTCTATTATCTTTTTCTCCTCTTTCTACCTATAACATTCAATTTGACTTTAAATGTGAAAAAAGAAAGACTAAAATATCTACTGTGATGTCGCGGCAGAAAGGAGAGGTATTTGATTACAAGTTAATGACCAGGCAGCTGACCACCACAGCATGTTGCAGAGCAAGAACTCGGATGAAAAGAATAAAAACCACATGTTATCAGCGGGATGCCTCAAAACCCCACTTCCTTATCAGACCCCTATCTCTAGCCAAGAGGTAGGGTAACCCCACTTAATTTTATAAGAGCGCTTGTCCAGCATGTATACATATATAAGGAAAATAAGCCCCGCCCCCCTGGCGGCCATGGTTTTTGATGAATCTGAATGACTTCGACAATCTTGGTAGAGAGTCACCATGGAAACATTTCTGCAAAATTATATTGAAATCATTCCAGTGGTTTCTGACAAAAAGATTTTTAAAGATTTCTATTTAGATATATAGGGAAAATAAGCTCCGCCCCCTAGCCTCCATGTTTTTGACGAATCATAACAGTTTGAACAATCTTGATAGACAATCTTGATAGAAACATTACAAATGAATTAAATAGAAATATGTACAGTGGTGATTTAAAGTTTTCTATATAGATATAGAAAAAATGCCCGCCCTATGGCGGCTATGTTTTTTGACGAATTATGGCGGCTATTAATGGTAGAGGGTCACCAAAGAAACAGTTCTTCCAAAACAAACATTACTAAGTTACATTTAAATCAGTCTCGTGGTTTCTGACAAGCAGGGTTTTAAAATTTTCTTTTTAGATATAGGGAAAATAAGCCCCATCCCCTTGCGGCCATGTTTTTGACGAATCATGATGGCTTGAACAATCTTGGTAGAGGATCATCAAAGTAACATTTCTGCCAAGTTTTATTGAAATCAGGCCCATGGTTTCTGACGTGAAGAGTTTTAAAGTTTTCTATATAGATATTTATGGAAAATAAGCCCCGCCCCTTGACGGCCATGCTTTTTTACGAATCATGATGGCCTGAACATGCTTGGTAGAGGGTCACCAAAGGAACATTTCTTCCAAATTATATTGAAATTGGTCAAGTAGTTTCTAACAAGAATATTTTAAAATTATTTCTTTTGGTTGCCATGGCATGGATTCCAAATCTTTGAACAAATTTTAAACAGTATCATCCAAGGATCAACCCCTTGAAAATTTGTTGAAATTGGCTCGGTGGTTTACGAGGAGATGTTGTTTAAAGAAATTATGGATGGACGGTCGGACGGACGGACAGGCAGAGGAGGAGGACAACGACGACGGACGGTGAGTGATCACAATAGCTCACATTAAGCCTTCGGCTCAGGTGAGCTAAAAACAGAGATAGCCAGAGAATATGCACAATAACGAAACACACCACTCCAAAGGCACCATATAGGAATTTATTTTCTGGTTTTGATTTGTTATTTTTTTGCAAAGAATCTCTACTTCGAAATAGATTTTAGTGGTTTCTGGCACCCATCGCTTAAAGCTTATAGTGGCAGTAAAATGCATCTCCACTCGTCGAAACAGTCCTCATAGTATTTAATTTTCTGGTCCTTTAGGGACTATTTTCACAATTTGTGAAAATAAATACAGCCTTCTTACGGCACCGGCAAGAGATTGTTTTGTTTATGATGGAATACATATTCTGTGAAAATGTTTTACGATGTTAAGAAAAACATATATGACTAAATTGCTATGTTAAAGTAAAGTTAAGCCATGTTACGTCACAAAGTACTGTAATGCATTCCGATAAAAGATTCACGAAGGTTCTGTGCACCGCAGCTGATCATAGCATTTTTGTTGTAAATGTTGAGAAGCTTGCACACTACGAAATCTACAATTTGACTGTGGACCCGCAGAATAGTCGTGGCCTTCAGCATTTGCATATGTTATGTTCTAATTCCGCACACACATTTTTGTGCATATGCCATCTGCAATAGTTTACTTAATCGCATATGTGAAATTTCACCTGCATTGTCTGATCAGTGCCTGGCTCTTAGTAAGGCAATTACCATAAGGTTTATAATATTCATACTGTTCAAATTATTTCTTCGGTGACTTCGAAAAGCTGCGCTTTCTAAGAAACGTCAATTCTATATTGAACTCCTGTTTGGATAACAGCTAGTCGAAGTGTTTCGCATGCCAAACTTGTAGAAAGTATTCATGTACTTATCGAAAATATGAGACGAACCAAAAACATCATTTATCATATCAATTTCTTTTTGTGACGATGACTGTGCATGTATCTGCAATGCAATCGGATTTAAAATCGGCTGTCTTGCGTGTCTGTAAACTTCCCTATTTTTTCCAAAAAGATAAAAAAAAACTAAGCAAATATGTTTCTTATGACGCACCTTATCACGCAACTAACCCATTAGTATTCTCAGTGCTTTGATTTCACGTTCTGACCTACTATAGAAAAGGTCCCACGTAAGCGCGATATAACATTAAATTTTGATCCATCGGACAGATCTCAACCTGAAAAAAAAAAAGAAAGTTCGAAGGTTTATTTTTATTTTATTCTGGTTTAACGTCTCTTTCATCAATCTTTCAGTCATACGGCGACGGTGTCTGAATGTTGCAGGGATCTCCATGCTCACTTTCAGTGTCCTACCTTGCTGAAATGTCACGCCCACACACATGATGTGATGTTCAATCCACTTCGAACAGTTCTGCTTCCTAGCTCTACTTTGTCTATGCTGAACAACAAGCAAAGGAACAGCTAGGTCCATTCTCAAAGTCTCTAATATGATTCGGCCGGGGATCGAACCCACACCCTCTCGGACGCAAAGCGGATGCCTAGCAATTGTGTCGTTAAATTTGAATTTGAAGGTAATCGGGCTGTTGATTTCGGACAGATTTTAGGCCCCACCACACGATAGTGGCGGAGTATTATGGTTTCACGTTGATCGCCCGAATGTCCGTCCGTCCGTCCGTCTGTCGTACGTCTGGGCCTAAAATCTGGAAGTCTTAGTATGCTGCTTTACATGGTGTTTAATTGAATTTTTGGAAATGCCAAAATAAACAAAAATAAACGTTGAGTCATTGCAAGCAGCATATTCAATAACTACAGGCTCAATATCTCAAAGATAAGAAGAGAGTGAAACAAGATTGTCTTCCTTGTTGCTCTGCACTCATTAAGTCCTAAGAAAAGTCATATCCATTTTTTTAGCTGAAACTATCAAAACGTCAAATGCTGAACTTTTAAACCTGCAAGCCAATTGTTTGGAGACAGTTTGTACAAAATGTCAAACTTTTTTTGTGTGAAAATATATTTTAGAATGTCATGCTGGGACAGGTAAAATAGCTCAAGGACAAGAAGTGAAAGGTGCGATTGTCTTTATTGTTGCGCTGCACATATAGGAATTATCAGACCCTTTTGTTTTAGAGAAATATTTCCATATGTCACTGAACGTTTTAACTCAACAAGCTAATTGTTAGGAGAAAATTTGCATCAAATGTCAAACCGCATTTTTTTTTTTGTGAAAAAAAAAAAAAAAAAAAAAAAAAAAAAAAACAGAATGTCATCTGCTGAATCTTGTAATCCTGAATATTTAAGTTTAACATGCTGTTGACCATCCCCGGTTGTTTCTGCAGAAAATCTTCACCAAATAAGCTACCTTACTGGTATATTATAAAAAATGTACCTTACTGAATATAAGAACAGGACTGGCCGTCGCATCCGTTTATTCTTATCAGGATCCACACAGATTGCTTGGTACAGTTTGCGGGGCCTAAGAACAGTGTGTCTAATAAAACATTTTAATGCGCAGCTGGTTTAGGTCATCGTATGCTGCTACCTTTGCCGCCATCTTGGATATTGGAACTAAATGCCTTTAGCAATTCTAAATCTCCATGTCACCACGGTGCCTCCCATCAAGTTTCGGCTCATTCTGACTTCCGATTTGGGAGGAGATGTGGTTTGAAAAAAAAATCAAATGGCCGGAATGCCATCTTGGATATCAGAGCGGAACGATTTTAGCAATTCATATCTCCAGAACACCTCAATGCACCCCCACCCCCATCCCCCCCCGCCCCATCAAGTTTAAGCTCAATCTGACTTACCGTCCTGGAGCAGATGTGAGTCTTATTTTGTGCTAATATGCCTAAATGAATTAAGCAATTCTTAAGTGTTCACTTACCTTTTGCGAGCTGTCCAAATGCTAGAAATGACCAAGTATTCTTCTATCATAAGCTGCTATTTTCTAAGGTTACCAGTAATCCGTGTTTCTATACATATCCCGATGCCATTTTCAGATCCTATGCGAGTAAGCCGTTATCACAAGACAAATATAAATCAATGGTTTACCATGAGCTTGGAGAAGAAAGCATATCTAAAATAAGTCTTTAAGCGCATCACATTGACACTAAGAAGGCAATCGATATTATTCTGTCAGAGCGTATTATTGCCTTTTTCTAAACGATTTTCATTCGTAGTTATATCTCAAATAGCAAGTATATATTATCTATTGTCTTAAACAGAAGCATATATCTAACTCGTCTGTTAATGTCGAAATCATACACTTTTCATGCCTAACACGCTGGCGGCGTCAGAGATCTACAACCTACCTTGTTGTTATAAAATAGCCTGATATGGGATCCTTTGAAAACAAAATAAAATAAAATAATAATAAAAAAAAACACACAAAAAAAACAAAAAAAAAAACAAAACAAGAGGGCCATTAAAGCCCTGGATCACTCACCTGCTCCATATTGTACAAATGAAATGGTAGGTAATATAAGGTGGAATGAAGGCTTTGAGTAACTTTGGTAGACGGTGACCGGACGAACATTTCTGAAATTATTTCAAAATCAGTCTAGCTCTTTAGGAGCAAAAGTCGTTTTAAGGTTTGATATTTTTAGCTCTGCCAACCATCATGTTTAGTGGAGCAAAATAATTTTGAGCAATTCTGTTAGCGGTTACCCATGAAACAGTCCTGTGAAATTATTTTCAAATCTGCCTATCTTTTTAGTGGAAGTTTTCATTTAAACGTTTTTTGTTTTAAGCTCTTGCGGCCATCTTGTTCAGCAGAGTGGAACAATGTGAGCAATTTTGATAGGTGAACACCCAAAGAACATTCCTGTGAAATCATTTTACTAGAGGCCCAAGTGGGCCAGAAATCGCTTACCTTGATTCGGCTGATCATGATATGTAATATTGTGCTTTAGTTGCCATCTCGGCTATCAGATCAGATTGCCTTAAGTTATTCAGAATCTGATGTTGTTCGAAGAGTTTCATGATTGCCACTTTTGCCGCCATCTTGGATATTGGAACTAAATGCCTTTAGCAATTCTAAATCTCCATGTCACCCCGGGGCCTCCCATCAAGTTTCGGCTCATTCTGACTTCCGATTTGGGAGAAGATGTGGTTTGAAAAAACAATCAAATGGCCGCAATGCCATCTTGGATATCAGAGCGGAACGATTTTAGCAATTCATATCTCCATAACACCTCAATGCACCCCCCACCCCTATCCCCCCCCCCCCACGCCCCATGAAGTTAGCTCAATCCGACTTACCGTCCTGGAACAGAAGATTTTCAAGATGGCTGCTATGGTCGCCATCATGGATATACAGAATGAACCACTTGCCTTCCATCAAGTTTCAGCTCAATTCGATTTACCGTTCGGTAACAAATGAGGATTTTTAAGATTGCTTCGATGACCATCTTGGATATCATAAGAAATTTATTTTAGCAATTCTGAATCTCCATGTCACCCCAATGGCTCCAACCAAGTTTTTGCTCATTCCGACTAACCATTCGGGAGCAGATATAGTTTTATTAAGTTTCGGATTAATCCGACTTACCCTTTTGAAGCAGATAACATTTGAAGAGTTTTAAAATGGCCGCCATATTGGCCATCTTGAATAGCGAAGTGGAACAATTTTAGCAGGTCTGAATCTGCATGTTTCTCCGATGCCTCCCACCAAGTTTCAGCTTAAAGTGACTGACGGTTTTGCAGGAGATGTGGAGTAGGAATTTCAAGACTACCGCTATGGCGGCCATCTTGGATATCCAAACGGAACGATTTAAGCAATTCTGAATTTCCATGTCGCCTCAATGCCTCCAAACAAGTTTGGGCTCAATCAGACAGTGTTCGGAAGCAGATGTGGTTCAAAGATTTTCAAGATGGCCGCCGTGGAGGATATCGGAACAATTTTAGCAATTCTAAATCACCATGTCCTCTCGATGCCTCCCATCAAGTTTCAGCTCAATCAGACTTAAGGTTCGGGAGGAGATGTTTGAACAATTTCTATATTGCCGCCATGAAACGATTTTAGAAATTCTAAATCTCCATGAGGCCCTAATGCCTTCAACCAAGTTTGGGCTTCGTCTCACACAGCGTTCGGGAGCAGATGTGGTTCGAAGATTTCCAAGATGGCTACAGCGGCGGCCATCTTGGATATCAGAATTCAATGATTTTAGGGAGCAGGTCTTTTCAACATTTCCAATGGCGGTCCTCTCGGATATCGGAACGGCACAATTTTAGCAATTCTAGTTCACAATGTAACTCAAATGCCTCCCAGCAAGTTTGGGCTCAATCAGACAGGGTTCATGTGCAGATGTGGTTTGAAAAATTTCAAAATGGCCGCCTGGATGGCTATCTTGGATAACGGAACGGAACGATTTTAGCTATTCTGCGGCTCCGATGCCTCCCATTAGTTTCGGCTCAATCCAACCTACAGTTTGGGAGGAGATATCGTTTGAAGACTTTTTTTTATATCGAAACGGAACAATTTTAGCAATTTTAAATCTCCATGTCTCCTCAGTGCCTACCTCCAAGCTTGGGCTCAATATGACTTAGGGTCGGGAGCAGATGTTGTTTGAAATTTTTCAAGGTGGCAGCTGTGTTGGCCATCTTGGATATCGAAATATACAGATTTTAGCAATTCTGAATCTATATGTCTCTTCAATGCCTCTCGTCAAGTTTCGGCTTAACCCGACAACGGTTTTGGAGGAGATGTCGTTTGAAGAATTTGTGGCGGCCATCTTCGAAATATGAACGGAATGCAATGCAATTCTGAATCTCTATATCACTTCGATGCCTCCCATCAAGTTTTGGCTCAATCTGACTTGCGGTTTTGGAGGAGATCTCGTTTGAAGAATTTCAAGATGGCCGCCATGACGGCCATCTTGCATATCAGAATAGAAGGATTTTAGCAATTCTGAATCTCTGTGTCACTCCGATGCCTCCTATTAAGTTTTATGCATCATCCAGTGTCTGGGGTTTGTAGGAGATGTCGATTGAATGAATTTCAAGATGGCCGCCGTAGCGGCATTCTTTGATATTGGAACGGAACAATTTTAGCAATTTTGAAACTCCATCTAACCACAATGCCTTCCACTAACCAAGTTTTAGCTCAGTCAGGCTAATGGCCTAGGAGGAGCTGTCTTTTTTAGGTTTTCTATTCTCAGCTCTGGCGGCCATTTTGTTCAGCGGAGCGGAACGATTTTAGAAATTTCGTTTAAGACTCATAATACAAACTTTTCTGTGATTTTTTTAAATTGGGATGACGTTAAAATGTTCTATTTCTAGCTCTTTTGTAGCTTTTGTTTTCAGCCGAGCGGAAAAATCGTAGCAATATGGGTAAAGGTCGCATGAGTAACATTCTGTGAAATTATTTTGAAAGCCGTCCATTGCCTAGGCGGAGATGCCATTTAATTTTTTTTCTATTTTTAGCTCTGTGGTCACTTGTTCAGCCGAGCGAACGATTTTAGCAGTTTTGGTAAAGGGTCGTATGAGGAACATTTCTATGACATTATTTTGAAATTGGGACATTTCCCTAGGAGATGTCGTTTAAAGGTGCTTTTTTTTTATCCCTGAAGGCCATTTTGTTCAGGAGAGCAGAACGATTTTAGCAATTTTGTAAAGGGTCATATTAAAAACATTCCTATGAAATTATTTTGAAATCCATTTACCGGTATAGGAGGAGATGTCATTTAAGTAAATTATCGGCGGACCGTTCAAAGGTTCTTTTTTTTCTTTTAGCTCTGGCGGTCGTTTCATTCAGCGAAGCGGAATAGTTTTAACAATTTCGATAAAGGGGCATAAGAGGAGAAACATTTCTGTGGAATTATTGTGTAATCGGTCAGAAACCATGTAAAGGCTTTTTTTGTTTTTTTCCTATTATTTATCTCTGGCGGCCAATTTGTTTAGCGGTAATGAGTCACCAAAGAAACATTCCTGTGAGACTATTTCAAACCGATTCAGGAGGAGATGCCGTTTAAATAGATTGTTAACAGACGCACGATGAACGACGGACGATGAACGACAGACGACAAACAATGGACATCGAACGGTCAGAAAAGCTCACATTAAGCCGTTGGCTCAGGTGAGCTAAAACCCCAAGACAAAATCGGAAACAAAAAACACACCCCATTGCAGCTTTAATCAGAACTCTAGTTTCTCATAAAATGCAGGAGCCTTTTTCTTACAATAGACGAGTTAATAAAATAATGTCAGCACAGTACGAGACTACATTTTACGGCCTCCACATAATCATTTAAGGACAATTGTTACGATCCCAAAACATATTTAGGAGTAGGGTTCCTTTGGAAATATAAAACAAGTGATAAACAGAAAGTAGCTGTTGAGAGATATAAATGAATTGCTACGCGTTCACGTACATCAAACGCCACAATTTTCTGTTAATATCTAAATTTGTTTCAACATTCATTTTTCACACTTCTCACTGCACGGGTCATATTTTAGTCATATTTTACAGCTCATACACCTCACTTCTGCATGTAGTCTGCACGTTTTATCCTTTACGTTTCGTCATACAAGACACCACACTTCATACACTACACTATTTTATGAACACAATTTGTTGTTTTGCACTTTATAATTCTGACTTCTTATTCCCGCGCATCTCGTAAATAAATAAATGATAACATAAGTTCATAAGAACCGGGTGTTAATTTATGCCACTCCAAAATCTTGAAGTAGGCTCAATAGAAGAGCTGCATAGAGTCCACTGGTATAAATAAGTGGTGTGTTAAACAAACTTTACAGCGACGCCTGTATTTGTTATTATAGAACATTAGCGATTAATCAGTCAGTGTAACAACTCTAGCGTACAGTCTTTTACAGACAATACTTAAAACAGTTTGACACCAATTGATCAATAAAATAAAGTTGCAGCTATTCAACTCAGTCAACTTCATTAGAGAGTGCAACGGCTATCTTTAATAACACCTAAATAAGTTGCCGTACATGTATCTGCTGTCAGTCGTATCTATATTCAAACAAAGTAAATATGTGCCAGAAGAAACGTCAGCAGACACATACAACAACAAATATTTATAATTATTTGCTACTAGAAATAAATATTATGTTATAAGCTAACCAAAATCACGAATAAAGGTGTTTCAAAACATCAGTGAGCATGCGTTTACACTTCCAAATTTAGTTACTAACGACGCCTTCTGATGTAAAGCGTCATTTATAAATATGATTATTAATGAGTATGGGTTATAGCAGACTACTCAACAGTGATAATGAACCACAATCACTATTTTCTATATATATGAATGAAAAAGGTTGTTTTTAATTAATTATATGTATTTCTCCTATGTAGGAGAAATTGCCCCTATTTAGGAGAACTAACACCCGTTTAAGAGGAACTTTGCCAATACAGGAGAAAGACACAAACACACTTTTATACATGCACAAACACATATGTCTACGTAGCAACACCTTTGCCAACAGTTTACAGAGATGGATGGGGAAAGGTCAACGAGTGAGAAGTCTAAGATGCCTAGCTGCGGCCAAGCATACATTTCTTCAGGGGCATTTTTCCTCGTGCCAAAGATATCGTAGTATATACACCAGTCGCAAAATAGGAGAACCTAGACAAATCTTGGAGAAAGGTATAACCACTTAGTTCAGGTGGAAGCTTACCACAAGATTGCTACCAGAAAATGCAACCGGATGAAAGCAACGGATACAGCATATTTATACTGGTCAGACGCGCGCCGATTGACGTAAATTCCAGTCACGCGGCGTCCTCGGTCTTTACGGCAGGGTACGGTGCGTGGGAATTATCAATGACAGGTCAGAAAAACAAGCTTTTGAGCAGGAGAAAACGAGAAATTAAGCCGTAAAAGGATACTAAGGAGCAGATCGTGGTGTTCCAAGCAAAAAGTTTACAATACAGTGCGGAAATAAACGTGACAATCAGTATTTACGTGGAGTATTATAGCAAAGTTGCCGCATGTTCTTTCGGACTTGGATCGTTATGGGTCCAACACAAGTGTTTGCCACATTCTTTATCTTTCCTACTTTCACTTTTTTTTATTTCTCCAGTTACTACTTGCTTCTCGTTGTCTGTCTGTGTGGGAGTTTCCAGTAATAATTCCACATTTTCAGCTTTCTTACTCCTACTCCTTTATGTTTACTTATTTGTTCATTCTTTTAATTTCTGTTTGACCTTATAGTTATTTCTCTGTCTTTTGTTGTTTTGTTTCATCTGTTTGTCTGATCCAAAGTGATTTTCTTTACATTTGTCTTTCTTTTGTTTGTTATCATTCATATTTATTAAGCGTTTATTTATTTATTTTTGTTTTTGTTGGATTGGTATTTTTTAACCTTTCCTGATGTCTCTATTATTATCCGACATTTTAACAATCCTTTCTAGGCGTATTTCTTTTTCAGACTCACTTTCATTCTAACGACACTCCAAGTCAGAAAAGAGCCAGGAACTAAGCCCTGGCTCAGACTCCTGCCTATGAATCTTTAATGGTGACTCACCGAGATCAACATGTTCCTCTAGCGGCAATGGTCGGGCTGTCATTCTCTGGTTTCATGGTTATAGGGCCCTCTGTATTTAGAATTATTTTCTTGGTCATCAAAGAAAACACTTTATATGTGTTTAGGCATGAGGTTGAGGTTCATTCTTAATGCTGGATAGGGTGACCTTGTCATCCCTAATAATGTCCTAATTTGAGGCAATTTTCTTCACAGCACCGGTTACCCCGCATTTTTATTCAAGTCAGCTATTGTCCGTGCACAACAATCACAGTGTTTACAGTGATCATTATCCCATGGTCTACGTGATATCGAATCTGCACTGTTGTGCACCCTACTTACAAAGTGTACAACGGTAAAGGTATAGGCTGATAACGTCAACATCTAGCGTGCAATTTCACCTTCACTTTGTTTTTAAATCTCATTATCCACTGTACTGACCCATGATCGGTTCTTGCTGTAAATCTTTGACCAATCAGATAACAGTGAAAATATTTCACTGCTACAACCACAGCTAAATGTTCTTTTCTTATGGTAAAGTACTGCCTTTCCGCCCTTGAAAGACACTTACTAAAGTAGCGTACGACCTTGTCTTCACCGTTTTGTAATTGAAACCGCCCCCACGTTTGAAACGTCGCAATCAAGCAGAAAGGGTTTGCCCTGAATCAGCGAATAACTGAGAATAGGCGCAGTGGTAAGTAGTTGCTTTACAGTGTTAAAGGCAACGACATTGATCGTTCCAGACAATACTGGTGCTGTATCCTGTTGGCTTATGCAAAGGTTTGCAAATGATTGCAAAGTTTGGTATATTTTTTTGTAATAAGAGGCTAGCCCAATAAAAAAAGGTAAGAGAAAATTCCAGGGAGTGCCACAATCACAAACCGCAGCCCTTCACAGAAACAGACAAAACCAGACAAGCGCAAATCAAACAAACGTACGAAAAGCACTAAGATTAGCTCTCTCTTCCCTAAGCGAGGTGATCGCAATGCTAAAAGGACTGAAAAACACAAGAACAAAATAACACAAGGTAAGACATAAAACAAATCGCCTCCTAGAATAAACCACAAAGCAACAAAGAGTAAGAGTAACACCGGGACCACCGCCTTACAACGGTCAGTAGAATAAACCACCTGGGATTGGGCGGGGGGGGGGGGGGTGCGGTTAAAGCACTTTTACAGCTGGCCAACTTCACCCTGGGTCCCGATGCTACTCTTAATACAAAAAAAAAAAAAAAAAAAAAAATTCGGTTCGCATAAAGGCTCCCAACTCAGTCAATGCATCAAAGCGAAAACATAAAAATCAAATTAATCAATGATAAACAAAGACGAGTACTCATGGCTAATTCTACTGTATGCCAGAGTAAATGAAAACCAATAGTTGAACCAAGGCGAGCCAAGCCAGAGACATATCGTCAAGCCCCAACCCACTGGTTAAGTTTTACGAAGAGGCCGTCATTGAGTCTGAGGCCCGAACCGCCGGCGTGCAATTAAAGAGTGAAGCATAGCCATCAACAATGATCGGGTTGACAACTAGACATGCAGTCTGCCGCATAATATCCAGGCTATAGGCAATTCTTTTATAACGCTTAATTAGTTTTCTGAATTGCTCCGAAAAGTTAGATTTTCCCACAATTTTTCTAAATCTGTACACTAAGTCACCGTAAAATTCTGGTTCTGATATACCTTGTTGCAGAGATGTTTTCAGACTGAAATTGTCTGCTTTCCGTTGAAGACTTGGGTTGTAGCCAGCCCTGTACAGCTCAACGTTTTTGCTGGATCAGGAGCTATTCTTATCTGGGAAATCTCATGACCCAGAAACCTTGCTGGGCAGCAAATGGCACCTCTTCGGGTTGTTTGAGATAAGCATTTTTAAATTTTTCAAAATCTTCTCTTAGATTTTCCAAGTGCTCCTCAACGTTTTAGAGAATACAATAATGTCGCCAAAGTAGATCAGCAGGATAAGGAGTTACTACCAGCACCGGCTCTCCATAAGGCCTTTAAAAACACTAGGGAGTTAATCAAATCAAACGGCAAAACACCCACTGCCACAAGCCACTGCCTGATAAGGAGAATGTCGTCTTTGGTTTGTCTTTCGCTGCAATACTAACTTGATGGAAGCCACCTTTCAAATTTAAAGTAAAGAGGCGTCTCGAACCGCCAAGAGCATATAATGTATCACTGATTCTATAAAGTAAACGGTTGCTGTCAGAGATAGTAAGGTGGTTGAGCCGTCTATAGTCTGTACAAATTCTTATTGTACCCTCGCGCTTGGGCACTAAGACAACTGGTGCACTCTTTGCAGAAAGAGAAGGCTCAATAGACCTTTATAGCCGTTGCCTTAATTTCGTTCTAAGCAAACTCACTTTTTGTGAGTGGTATTCTATAAGACCCAGGTTTAACAGGTTTACAGACAGGTAATGTTTGTGTTCTCGGAGATGTAGCACTGATGAGTTAGGAAGTCTTTATGCGGACTGAACAAATTATGTGTCTAAAGTAGAAGTAAGGGCGAGGATTATGGCTACGTAAAATCGATTAAAGCCCCCCAGTGAAATACTTTTCACTGACCGTTCCAAGGCGGTTCTTCTGTCATGGTTTATGTTTGTTATAGTTCGTCTTTGAATGTGTGTGTCGCTTACATATTTTTGTTTTAGATAGCCATTTGGCCACTTTGTGGGAAAATAACTGTCCGTTTGGCTTTCCGCTAGTGATGTTTTCATTAGGGTCTAGTTATTTCGTGTTTGTGTTTCTTTCCCTTTGAGGTCTCTGATGGGAGGTGTGGGATAATTGTATCGATTCCTGATTATTGCCTTCCCTTCTATTTTGAATGGTATGTTCAACCAAATACGTACAACCTGTCAAGTTAGGATTTGGAGAACTGATCCTTGTACTCATAATAGAGATCTCTTAATCTCTCGTTTTGAGACTTGTTTAAGTTTGAAGAACTTAGCATGAGATAATCAATATAAGAACAAGACTCATGGGGCAAAGAACTGTCGCTACCACAGTATTGACGTACTTGTGCTTTCCTGTTACTCTGCCGGCTCATACATTGCGGCAACAGTGTCTACTGTAGCTGGTGTTGTGACGTGTGGCGGCCGTAAAAAGTCTCCCCGTACATCATCATAGTGCAGGTTGTATTTTATTTCCATTGGGATCATTAAGCCCATACTGATTATTTTAAAAATCGAATACCGCTTAAGCCGGCGCTAGGGGTGGGTCGGGGGGGGGGGGGGGGGGGGGGGCGTATGCAGCCTCACAAACTACAGTGTTGAATATGAAAATACTCAACCAAACCGAGTTTCCGATTTTCGTGATTTTATGTGTTCTTTGTTTCAAAAGGCAATCCTTTTTTTTTTTTTTAACTTTTATTTGTATAAACTAAAGGGCTCGTTATTCAATTCCATATTATACGCAGTGTTTCAGCGCCAAATTCAGGACGCACTAACGTTTAAGCAATTTAAAGTCCACTGTGGTCCACAAAACTTTCAGTGGCCTCCAATACATCAACGCTATCGCAATCAACCCTATCTAGTGGCCGGCTTTTTACAACTATTTCACACTGAGGTGACATTTCCACAGTCTCAAGTCAAGGATGGCGATTCTGCTACAGGTGGTTATGGCATTAACACTACTGCGAAAACAAGCAATCTTTAAACGACTTAAATGAAGGTGATTTCTGCTGAGGAACATGTCTACTTCGGCTTTACCTAAACACGGAGGTTTACCATGAATGAAACCAGCAACACAGTTACGATCCGATACTCTCATTATTGGTGTGTCAGCGGGTCCGGTTAATGATGTCGGATTGTGGCCCCTAGCCCGACCGATTCCAGTTTCCCCAGTTATCTAAATGCTGTGCAGACCCATTTTTGTTTTTTGTATCTAAAAGCCGTTCTATAATTATTTTGTCTACCCCTTCAAACATGGCCATTTGTACCAGCAGGGAAAATTTCCTGCGATTTGGGTTTGGTGAGTATTGTGATGAGCGTTATTATCTCTATATTGACCATAAGTTTGCCTTTATGAACTATACGAAGGAGTGATTATCTTAATTTGGTCTGTTGACCCTGTTATTTTAACCAAAGTATGAGTTGTTTGGTGGCTTAACCTTTTTTGAAACTTGTTGTTACTTTCATTGGGGCAGTTCTGCGTTTTAAACTCTTTCACATGGCCCGACAGGGGTCTAATGCATCTTGGAGTATTTTAACTGATTTCTTAACACTCACCGAGTCTCATTTTTGTTTTGTCAAGAGTTAGTGTCAATCTGACCAACTAATATCAATGAAAAATTGTCTATTGACACAGTCTAAACGATATCTTTATTCCCATCAGGATATGCCTGTCGCATCATTTTTTTTTTTTTTTTTTTTTTTTTTTTTTTTTGTAGATTGTGCTGACTCTTGATTCTCCTTTTTTTAACTCGGTACTTCAATTGTGTCCGGTTAACTTCTGACCAATTAACTGAACCGAACCGATTTAAAAGCTTTCCAACCAATGTGTTATAATCACATGCACGATCATGATCAAGCTCAACCAAGAGAGAGCGAGCATCACCAGTCAAACAACTCAGGGATTTCTCTACACAGCCAACCATTTATTTCACTGGTAATCTAAAACTGTGATAAAAATCATCAAAATCTGTAGCCCCATTATAATTTTATGGTTTCATTTTATATCGTGAATGGTCCAGTGTTTGTTGAGAGCTAGATTGTAAAGGGGGTTCATCATGCTCTAAATTGTGAAATTTTCTGTCTACTTCACTGAGATTCTGGTTCATTTGCTCAATAAGACCGGAAATAGTATCTTGCATCATTTTATCGGTTCTTTTATTCTTTAAAATGAGCTTACCTTCAAGCAAAGGCGTTTGTAAAGAATTTGCAGAGCTTGCAATTGAATTCGCTTCATAATACGTGTCATTTGAAAGGAATTTCGACAAAATATAAACTTATTAAGAGCAAAAGACAACCATACAACCTTAAATGTGTGCTCACTGAAGGAAAATGTACTTTAAAATGATGAGCACACAGCAAAAAATTAAATGCATCAGACCTAACTGGGGCCTCTGCATTCATATGTTAGAAGGGGGTTCACTAACATTCAGTTGTTGGACCAACCTACTGTCCATCAAAACATATAACGTGACGTTGAAAATGTAATCTACGTTATAAAATGCAGAGTTTGTGGGGAAGAACATATTGGCCAAACAAGTATTTTTTGCGAAAGAGGGTCAAGGTAGGTACATAATCCGTGATCCTCGAACAAGAATACTAAAAGTGACCGAACATATAGATAATTGCTCAAATACTTTAAATCCCAAATATTTCATTTTTTCCATTTTACAAGATATACACGGAAAGCATGATTTTACGAAGGCCGAAGGAAAATAAATTGATCAATATCATAAAACAAACACTAAATAAGGCTAACTAGTAGGGATGTGCGCATCAAAGTATTCATATACCGGAAACGCCATCTATCTCTAACGGAAACTTTATACAAGACGTAGCGTCATGTAATGCTATACTAGACGACGTAACGTCTTGTTTCTAGGTAACATAAAATGTCGCCTTGAAATCTGTTTGAGAATACAGTGACACCACAGGAGAAGTTTCGAAGTATATTGAAGAAAAAAACAGTTTATTTGGTGATATCGGACTTTTTGATGCACTGGTTATGTCTCCTGACTCTGAAGGGCTAGGCGCTGCCGTCGTAGCCGGCGTGGGTTCGAACCTCACTCAACCCAGTGGTATTTCATATTTCTCCCTATAGACTTTTTTCTGAAGTACTTGCATCAGTAATGATCCTGGGCCGGAACTCTTTGTTGAAATTTGTTTAAATCTTAAATTATAATAATATTTTCAAGCTTCAGTATACTGTGGATCCAGAGAGTTCCTTATATATAATGAGTGCGCTAGCGCACCAAAAATATACCCTATCCGGCGGGTCATTCAGAGAAATCAAGTATAATACTGTTCCATGAAACTTGTTTTTTAACAAGCGTAGTGGTGCAGTGGTTATGTTTTCTGACTCTGAAGGGCTAAGCGCTGCCGTCGTAGCCGGCGTGGGTTCGAACCTCACTCAACCCAGTGGTATTTCATATTTCTCCCCATAGACTTTTTTCTGAAGTACTTGCATCAGTAATGATCCTGGGCCGGAATTCTTTGTTGAAGTGTGTTTAAATCTTAAATTATAATAATATTTTCAAACTTCAGTATCCTGTGGATCCAGAGAGTTCCTTGTATACAATGAGTGCGCTAGCGCACCAAATTTATACCCTATCCGACAGGTCATTCAGAGAAATCAAGCAAAATACTGTTCATGAAACTTGTTTTTTAACAAGCATAGTGGTGCAGTGGTTATGTCCCCTGACTCTGAAGGGCTAGGCGCTGCCGTCGTAGCCGGCGTGGTTCGAACCTCACTCAACCCAGTGGTATTTCATATTTCTCCCTATAGACTTTTTTCTGAAGTACTTGCATCAATAATGATCCTGGGCCGGAATTCTTTGTTGAAGTTTGTTTAAATCTTAAATTATAATACTATTTTCAAGCTTCAGTATCCTGTGGATCCAGAGAGTTCCTTGTATATGAGTGCGCTAGCGCACCAAAAATATGGTATATCCGACGGGTCATTCAGAGAAATCAAGCATAATACTGTTCCATGAAACTTATTTTTTAACAAGCGTAGTGGTGCAGTGGTTATGTCTCCTGACTCGGAAGGGCTAGGCGCTGCCGTCGTAGCCGGCGTGGGTTCGAACCTCACTCAACCCAGTGGTATTTCATATTTCTCCCTGTAGACTTTTTTTCTGAAGTACTTGCATCAGTAATGATCCTGGGCCGGACTTCTTTGTTGAAGTTTGTTTAAATCTTAAATTATAATAATATTTCCAAGCTTCAGTATCCTGTGAATCCAGAGAGTTCCTTGTATATTATGAGTGCGCTAGCGCACCAAAAATACACCCTATCCGACGGGTCATTCAGAGAAATCAAGCATAATACTGTTCCATGAAACTTGTTTTTTTAACAAGCGTAGTGGCGCAGTGGTTATGTCCTCTGCCTCTGAAGGGCTAGGCGCTGCCTCGTGGCCGGCGTGGGTTCGAACCTCACTCAAACCCAGTGGTATTTCATATGTCTCCCTATATATATATATATATATATATATATATATATATATATATATATATATATATATATATATATATATATATGTATATATGTATATGTGCGTGTGTGTGTGTGTCATTCTTAAAAAGCGCAGAAGGGCTTTTTTTGGAAATGAGAAGACATATAGCAATAGGTTAAGTTTTATTCTGTGAAAGAAGAGTGAAATAAAATACGCACTGATTGCAAATAGATATTTACGTATGAATTTATGAAATGTATATTTTTGATACAATGCCTTCGTTTGTCCCATTTCTTCAGTAGTTATCTCTACAATAAGAGAATTAACAAACTAGTACTAACCAGTTCATGAACACAATTATAAAAGAAATCTAGGATACAAGGCCATGTATTTCTATTGTATCGATATTTAATGAAAAAGTCAGTGGAAACGAAGAAAAAAAAAGAAAAAATGTAAAAAAATAAAGCTTTTACTTTCTCAACTATTGCAAGTTCCCCCAAGATGTCTAACAAATAGGTAAGATAAGCTAATTAAAAATACTGACCTTTCATTGCTTTACACACAGCGATTGCGTTAACACAGATGAAAGTTCTTTGATAGAAAGGTAAATGGATGTGAAAATGTTACAAATTTTGGCAGTGTTCAGGGCCACGATTAGCCGGAGACCCGTAAACTGGAGAGACGGGTGTCGGCCTCTTTCTAAGAAGGACTAGTTTACGGGAGTTGTAAAAAGGAATATCGATGGTTTACAACTGTGTAGATAGGGTCTTAATGACCCCAGGCCGGGGCATTTGTACTGGTTGTTGAATAATGCCATATAAAGGTGGATACCAGGCGATCGTGAAGACGACAGAGGAGTATGGATCCGCAACTTTAGCATGGATAAGAGTCTTCAGCTCTTTGGCAGATTTCAGATTTTTTTTAAGAATTATACATGGTCTGAAAAAAAAGTTTCGACTTAGTCTGATCTGTTTGAATCTGTTTGTTTTTGCAATGGAATGAAGAGAGTTTCAGTTTTTCACGCAAATCGTTTCTCTTCGCTACTTTAGTTAAGAAGCCAAAATTATCCGAATAAACGTCAAAAAGATTGCCTTTGGAAACAAAAAAACACACTACAGATTAGAAAATGGGAGTCTCGGTTTTATTGAGACTCTTCATAAGCAGTAATGAGGTTTGCAACACTGCTTACGCCCTCTAGCGTATACATGAGCAGAACTCCATTTTCAAATATACCTCAATAGGCCCAATGATCCCAAAGGAAATGAAATATAATCTGCACTATGGTAAAGTACGGGGAGACGTTCTACCGCCGCCACTCGGCACTAATACCAGCTGCAGTGTAGTAAAATAAATGTCAAAAAGATTGCCTTTGGAAAAAAGGAACACACTACAGATTAGAAAATGGGAGTGATGGTTTTATTGAGACTCTTTATAAGCAGTAATGAAGTTTGCAACACTGCTTACGCCTTCTAGCGTATACATGAGCAGAACTCCATTTTCAAATATACCTCAATAGGCCCAATGATCCCAAAGGAAATGAAATATAATCTGCACTATGGTAAAGTACGGGGAGACGTTCTACCGCCGCCACACGGCACTAATACCAGCTGCAGTGTAGTAAAATAAACGTCAAAAAGATTGCCTTTGGAAAAAAGGAGAACACTACAGTTTAGAACAAGGGAGTGATGGTTTTATTGAGACTCTTCATAAGCAGTAATGAAGTTTGCAACACTGCTTACGCCCTCTAGCGTATACATGAGCAGAACTCCATTTTCAAATATACCAAAATGGGCCCAATGATCCCAAAGGAAATGAAATATAATCTGCACTATGGTAAAGTACGGGAGACGTTCTACCGCCGCCACACGGCACTAATACCAGGTGCAGTGTAGTAAAATAAACGTCAAAAAGATTGCCTTTGGAAACAAAGAACACACTACGGATTAGAAAATGGGAGTGATGGTTTTATTGAGACTCTTCATAAGCAGTAATGAAGTTTGCAACACTGCTTACGCCCTCTAGCGTATACATGAGCAGAACTTCATTTTCAAATATACCATAATGGGCACAATGATCCCAAAGGAAATGAAATATAATCTGCACTATGGTAAAGTACGGGGAGACGTTCTACCGCCGCCACACGGCACTAATACCAGGTGCAGTGTAGTAAAATAAACGTCAAAAAGATTGCCTTTGAAAACAAAGAACACACTGCAGATTAGAAAATGGGAGTCTCGGTTTTATTGAGACTCTCCCGAAACCGGTAACGGTAAGCTAGAATGTATACAATTTTCCTTTATGAAGGAATTAGTAGTTCCCTGCTTGCATGTAAGGGCGTTCGTATATTGTGAGGTAAACAGACGTTAGTGTGTGAGTTAACTTGATTATGAGTTCTGATGAAAGGACTTAAGCTATAAAAGTATATTTACTTAATCCATGATAGGTCGTTTAGGCGTCCTGCTGGGGTGCTTCAGGACTACATTTATCCGAGTTTTGGGGTAATAATTGGTATTAAATAAGAAGTCACTTAGTCTGCCGTGAATATCATGCTTATTTCCAGGACAATATTGATGGCACTAAAGACATAATATCTTTTTTATATACAACGTAGGGTTAACCGTAATCCTATTACTTTTTGTTTCATCCAGCGTTACAACATCTTGATTATAGCGGCGATTTAAACAATCGGATTTATCGCAGGTAACTTCCCATAATAACAAATATTTAGTCTGTGATATTTAACAGGAAACTTTATTTGATCATTTAAAATATGATACCTTCTCGATAAATGAAATATTTTAAAATGTTAGATTACAGAATATTGAGATTTTAATGTTTTAAGAAATGTCTATTTGTTAGTCATTCGGGCGGACGATTCAATTCGTTACAAATATTCATGAATATACGTTTATATTTTCGTTTATCATGTTTTGTTATTTTCGTTTTTCATGTTTTGTTTTCTTTAGTTTGTATGTGGGGACTTTGTGGTGAATTTGACCTGTTTTATTGTCGTTAATCACGATTTAATTGAATTTGGGGTTTCGGACATATCTGTTGTTGCTAGCGATGTGATGTATATTTTGGAATAAAGGGCCTTAATTTCAATGCGAAAATGCCAGTAATAGAATTTGACTCAAATGGGCTGTTGTATTTATAGAGGGCCGGATTCGTAGGCTAGACATTTCTCGCTTTAGTTTTGAGATTGGCGGGATTGTGGATGTACCCCGCTAGCGATGTGTTGCCTTATTTTCTGCGACTGTAGTGCCTTTACATTCTTTTCAGCTATTGTACGTGTTTGATATGACAGAAATTTTCGTAAGACAGTCATATAGCCACAAAGCGTACTATGTGTGTGTGCCGGTTTAGGTACGAACGTTATAGAGGCGTTTCAGAACTCACAATGGTAGGTTTTTAATCATATAGTACATTTGATGCCATTGCTACAGATTTAATACCTGGATGAAAAAAAAATAAAATAAAACATAGCGTAATTTACCAGCTGTATCTATGTGATAAAGGGTTGCATTATTTTCTTTTCTTTCGCGAGCGTGTGTGTGCGTCTTATTCACCTTATTATATAAAATGAGTTATGGACGGCCTGGACCGTTTCTAGGATTCCAACAATGCGTGAAGCTTTGGAGTCAAGGTGGCTTTATCACATGGAAATTAAGTTTTCTCAGGTTATATCCAACAAATTTTCATGAAAGTGCATGCAAATAAGAGCACTTTCATAATTATACAGCTTATTTAAATCTTGCGTGCAGTATTTGAAAACATTCGAAGTAAATATAAGTGTGAACACTTCCAACATATCTGTCGCGAAAATTACATTTGCTTCGAATGTTTGCAAATACTCAATCACTGCTCATATTCGAATATGCGTTGAACTTTGTTTTATGAAAATCAGTTAGATATAACCTGAGACAAGTGCAACTTTCTTACCGTGAATCGAGCAATTTTAACGTTGTGATTGTTGTTGCCGTCATTAGTTTTATGCAGTTTTATGCAGTGATCCACAAATACTTATATCTAACTATGTAATTTGATAATTTGATGCTCATTATTAGTTGTATTACTGCTGGCTGTGACAGGAATCGTCAGCACTGATTAGGCAATTAGAGCAAGTACAAACACAATGTGTGTGTGTGTGTGTGTGTGTGTGTGTGTGTGTGTGTGTGTGTGTGTGTGTGTGTGTGTCGGGATTTTTTTTCGGGGTTCTCGCACAAGCTCCCGACTGTTGTATTGTGAATAAGTTAAGGTAAATAAAGGTGACGTTGGATACAAAAAGGAAGGAAAATTGTCTCAGGAACGGGTGAAGAGTGCTTTATGCTAGTAAAAAAACAAATATTGTTGTTATATAAATGCAGCATAATAAATTAATCATATTGTGTTCTAGTATGGAGTTAATCCGGGTAGGAAAAAGAAGTGCGCGTATCAACGAGTGCGAGTTAACGCAGTAGCGCTGCTATGTTGATACGAAATGGTGCTTTGGGTAGTTGGAGTGTTACATTGCCTAATAAATTGGCGAACAGGATGCTCAATGTTTTTCGGATGGTTAAGGCAACATGAGAGTTGGTGATTGAATCTCATTATGGTGTTGCGTTTTCTAAGAAGGATATAAATGTCGTACAGTGTAAAAAGGGCGAGAACAGCCTAGAAAGGATATTATGTTCATTTGGTGTGTATGTGCGAGCGCGTGTGTGTACAGTGTGCTGCAAATAAATTCTGCAAAAATAATGCTGGGTGAAAAGGAAGTAAATTGTCTCAGTAACGGATGAAAGGTGCTTTGTGTTAGTAGTGCATTTGATTTATCGGCGCTTTAGAATGGAGTTTAAATATCCGAGAAGGATGAATTGTTGTTATGACAGAGCAGGCTGACCACATTCTATGATTCTATTTCGTTTATGCAAGGTCCTGTATTACACCCTAAGACCATGATTTTCTACTAGGGTGTTGTAGATCTGTCCACTGGCAAATCAGTCTGAGCCAGAAAATGAATTGAAA
Organism: Anodontia alba; assembly: GCA_964016985.1. Lineage (NCBI taxonomy): Eukaryota > Metazoa > Mollusca > Bivalvia > Lucinida > Lucinidae > Anodontia > Anodontia alba. The sequence goes on from OZ024822.1 coordinate 99,331,966, forward strand.
TAAATAACAAGAAATAGTGAAATATTTAATTACAAGCAAATACGAGGGCGAGTCGATAAAAAAAAACCCAGCCTAACTTATTTCTGGGTGAGATCGATCTCTTCTTTTTCGATGTAATTGCCCTCTAGAATGATGCACTTGGACCAACGTTGTTCCAGTGCCATCAGCCCAGAACTGAAGAAGCCAGGGTCCTTGTCTCTGACCCACTCCTCAACTGCCGCCACGACTTCTTCGTTGGACCGGAAATGACGTCCAAGGATATCCTTTTTCAAGTTTGGGAATAGGAAATAGTCACTAGGAGCTAAGTCCGGAGAATAGGCGGGGTGCGGTATTAGCTCGTACCCATTCCGCTCAACAGCATCCATTGCAATTTTGCAAGTGTGGACTCTCGCATTGTCCTGTTGGAGAAGAATCCCTTTGGAGAGTTTACCTCGGCGTTTTTCACGGATAACAATTCTCAGTTAGTCGAGCAAATTTGCATAATACGCACCTGTTATTGTACTTTTCTTTGCTAGAAAGTCCAACATAATAACGCCTTGTGCATCCCAAAATACAGTTGCCATCACCTTGCCAGCAGAGGGGTGCGTTTTGAACTTCTTTGGCCTCGGAGACCCCGGCCCTACACTCTGGCGACTTTGAGCTTTATTTTGTGGCTCATAATAATGGACCCAGGTCTCATCTACAGTCACCAGACGTGAAAGAAAATCATCTTCCTTTGACCTAAACCGCTTCAACAATGCGCTGTATACTGATACTCTGGTTGCCATTTGCTCGTCGCTAAGGGATTTTGGGACCCAACGGGCTGTTAGCTTGTGCATACCCAAGCGATCATGTAAAGTTGTTGAAACGCTACCATGTGAAATGTGTAATGCATTCGCTATTTCTTCCACCTTAATTCACCTATCAGAGTACACCAGATCCCGTACTTTGTTACACATTTCTTCATCGGTGGCATCTGATGGGCGTCCAGACCTGGTTTCGTCTTCTAAAGACGTTCTACTGCGTTTGAATTCCCCAACCCAGAATTTAACTTGTGCATACGATGGTGCAGAAGACCCATAAACATTGGTCAACTCGCAATGTATTTCCTGACCTGTTTTCTCTTTCAAATACAAGTACCGAATTACAGCACGGTAGTCAACTTTTGACGAAAGGCTTACTTTTGCATCGCTAGCCATGTTTGACATTCAATATCTTATGAGTGAATGATACGATAAGGGTGCAATTTTGCCCTCAGGCCCAAAACATGTATTGAAACAAGGCATGAAAATCTTGGGTGTCTCGGTCAATTGGAAATGGGATAGGCTGGTTACTTATTGACTTGCCCTCGTAAAAGGCGCGGAATCTCATATACAGCCATAGCGCTGGAGGTGTAAAATAACAATAGTTGTGTATAGGAAGCTTCCGAATTATGACATGAGCAGGAGCCATAACTATTCTAAAGGTTGTTATAAAGCATTACAAGACATCGCGGTCAAAAGATATCGCGGAAAAGGCCTTAGAATTTAACTATTCTATGTGACATTTTAGTATTTAGTGTTAAGGGGGAAGGGCATTTTCTTCACATTTCCCAGTAAAATTCATGCACCCGGATGGGAATTTACTGGTCGCTAAAACATTTGATAAATCAAGCCAGGTTAATCAAATTACAAACCGGTATAGTCACCGACCGTGCTGTATTCTTTGCCGAGGCCGACGCTAAGAGAACTCCAGATGTCTTATTGTTTATGTTTATTGTTACTATATGTTGTAAATAATATACGTTAACAAAAATGAAAAAAGAAATCTAACGTTGTTAGAGTCTCTGTGTAGTGATACAGTTAGGCATTGCCCAACCCAGACCTTAGTCAAATAGGAAGTCATCCAAACTTTTTCATCGCTCCAGGACCTACATTTATTGATAGATTTTAATGCAACTTCTCTCCGTACATTATCATAGTGCGGGTTATATTTTATTTCCTTTGGGAAGTTGAGCCCATCGCGGTTATTTGAAAATCGAATACCGCTTAAGCCAGCGCTAAAGGTGTGTGTGTGGGTAGGGGGGCGTGGGGCGTGGGGGGAGGGGGCGTATGCAACATCGTCGCAAACTATAATGTTGCATATGAAGAGACTCAATCAAACCGAGTCTCCGATTTTCGTAATTTTGTGTGTTCTTTGTATCGAAAGGCAATCCTTTGACTTTTATTCACATACTATAATATGTGAAAGTTCGACTTTCAGTGTCCTGGGCTCAAGTTCAAGGTCACTGTGGCTAATTCTAGAAAATCTTTGTCATCGCTCTAGTGCTTTAATACGCCTCAATAGGTGTTTCATTTCCACACGATAACACAATAATATATTTTACCAATACAGAGTGCATGTTCGTGATTGTGCGGGATGCTGTTGCTGTTCCCTGAAGAATGGAGTCTTAACATATTTTCGAAGTAATGCTACAACATAAAAATCGTAATCTTTTCAAAATAATTCTAAATTAAAAAAACAAACGAACCATATATAATGGACCTGTGGCTGAGTAAATTGCTTTTTTTTATTGTTATGCTAAAGCAGGGGATGGGAATGTTATATATATATGTATAATTATACAAGTATTTTAGTTTATTTTAATCTGCTTATATAATTCGGAAACGTTTAGATTTTAAGATGAAATTCTGCACTGTCATAAATATTTGTTGATTTCGTAATCATTCAATTCTTGACTGCCTTAAAGGAGAACATCAAGAGTGGATGTCTGGATATGAGTTACTGTGTCCATCATGTCTTGTCTTCGATTGTTAAGGCGATTACATTTCAAACGAAAGTGGTTTGTTTATTCAGTGGCTTCGCAAGTAGAAAGTAGATTGTCTACAATAATTTTTTGAAAAAAACGATGTAAACATAAAGAACTACATCTTTTTCTCAGCTGTGTGTGGAAGTGTTTACCAGCAAAGGAAAAAAAAATTGGGTTAGTTGTGGTATTGTTAAGATGACGTTTCAGTGCCATTTTGACAGGTAGGTTACGTACATTGTCTGGCAATTCGTTCCAGTCTCTGATAACAGCGGGGAGATAGGAATTATAGCAAATTTGGGAATTAGCATGGATAGTATGAAGATGTGTTGCATTACGTAACTGATAGGTTATGGTGTTTCCAACAGCAGGTGATACAAAAGAAGATAAGTAAGTAGGGGAAGATTATTTGTCATGTTATAGAATAACAACAGTTTTTTTTTTTTTTTTTTTTTTTTTTGTTTTTTTTTTTTTTTTTTTTGTCTTTTTTCCCGTCGAGATGACAGGGACTCCCATCCTTTTTTCTGAATGAAGAGAATTGATAGACACGAGTTTAGTGGCTCCTGTTACGATTTAGTCTGCTTCATTTTGTACGTTTTAAGTTCAAAGAACTCGTACTAAGTACAATTATCTCAAATAACATTGGCATATTCAAGAAGTAGGCAAATGAAAGAAAAGTATATACTTTGAGGTGATTTTCTGTCAAGTTTAAATCTGAATGTACGCAAACATCAATACGACTCGATGTTTTTTATTTAATGTATCCTAAATGATCATGCGATTGACATTCGCTGGAAACAAACACGCCCAAGTGCCTATGTGTGTAAAATTCATTAATGTGTTGATTATTCAAAACAATAGGAAGATGATATTGTTTCATAAGTCTTCTCGGAGAAATAATTGACTATGTCTATTCGGATTGAATATAACAAACCACTGTATAGCCCACTGATGAACTCTTTACAAATCGGCGATATCGTGCAGATTGTCTACTTTAATGTAAAGGTTTTTGTCGTGTGCAAACAGTCTAATACGTGAATTGATTTTATCTATAATATCTTTAATGTATAGAAGAAATAAAAGTGGACCTAGAATAGAACCTTGAGGAACCCCAGCCATAACTGGCAGCAAGTCAGGGCAAGCACCTGGTATAACTTCACGTTGTTATCTGTTGGCTCAATTATTTGAGAACCAATGAAGAAGAGAACCAGTAACACCAACAGATTTGTTTGCATAGACGTCCTTTGTGCCATACTCTGTCAAAAGCTTTGCTTATATCACAAACAACTGCTCGGACCTCTTATCCTTCATCGTGGGTTTTACAGAAAGTTTTTTTTTTTTAAATATCAGCAAGCTGATTGATTGTTGAGTCGCCAGGAATGAAGCCTGACTGCAGAGTGGTTATCGCTTTGATGACCACGAAAACAAAATAAACACATATTAAACACAATTTTCTCTAGAATTGTATCGATGGTACTAGAGATATTGGTCTATAACTAGACGGACACAAAGCGGCATTCTTTTAAAGAATAGTGTAACATTGGCCTGCTTCTATGTACTTGGGAATTTACTGTTTGCAAGACAGAAGTTAAAATAGAAAGAGGGAAAGATAAAGATTCAGCAAGTTCTCTTGTATTATCGATTAGATCAGGTCCTGGCTTTACCTCTAGGTAATGACTTCCGAACTGATTCGACTTCCTGTGGGTAAGTAGTAATAGTAACTAATGTGGAGTGACTGTATCTGGTGGAGTGGCTGTATCTGGAGGCTGAGAAGCGTTACTGTCGTCTAAGTGTATCTAGTGAAAAACTGATTAAGCATATTGCTCTCTCTTCTTCGGATGAGTAAATAATTCCATCTTAATCTGGGGGAAAAGTTTATGTTTGATCGGGCTTGGTAAAATACTTTAACGTCTTTCATCAATCTATTGGCTTTATACTGTTGTTTCAAGTGGCTACGTTACAGACTTCAGCTGTCTGGACTTTCGCATTTCATTTTTAATCTTGTTCGGATTTGTTTATAGTTTTAAAATTTACTGCTATATTGGATCTCTTATAATAACACATAACTGAAGCTAGTTTTAGTAATTTCTGCGGGAAATATAATTTATAACTCCCAGGAGGAAATATTTCCTTTAGAACGCTATCATGCCGCGTAACGAGTGTAGATGACGTAATTTTGCAAAACTTTTTAACGTTATTTTAAAGAGCGTAAAACAGAATCCGTTTGTTTATCGGATTTGCAAATCTTTTGGGAAATATTTCCTGTATTTTAAACTCAAGGTGCATTAAACTCTATTTTATCGTCAAGTCATTTTCTCTTTCTCATTAATCAGTTTACGCTATTAGATAACCAAGAAGGATCTAAATTTCGTACACGCACTGTTTTATTTGGTATTACTTGCAAGTATCATGATTATTTCAGTTACTTAAGTTGCAGATATATCTACATTATTATCCTTAAAAGAAATCCGTCAGCGTCGTATATATCATGTGATAAAGAGCGATAATTTCGTAGCATTATCATACAGTCAGATATATCGTGTATCAGAATACGTGATTTTTTATAACCGAAATTGAAGACACAATATATAGGACAGTTGTACCTTACATTCTGGTCTAGGAAGGGTTGTGTTTATTAGAAGTTAGAAAAAATATCTATTATAGAGGACTTTTTTCTTTTTGTTTTGTGCATGTGTGTGTGTGTATGTATAGCAATTATTATTTTGTTTGCGGCTTCTTTGAATATATTTAAGGTAAAGTTATCGGCAATGAGAATATTGTCTATGCCACTGTCAAAAGCAATGCCTAGAGATGCAAGGACTGCTGGAGCAGAATGAAGAGGTCTATATAAAAAAAGTACCAATTAGCATTTTCCTGTGCTGCGTGGAGACCTCTCTCCACTGGCATTCAACATTAGGTAGCTTAAAATCGTGTCTGCGACGCAAATAATTTTTTTGTTTGGCGTAAACGCAAATTCCACCATGATTATCACTAGTTCTGTCATGGCGATATAAATTGAAACCAATAATGATTAGGTAGTCATTTAAGATTTCAGTTAAACTGATGATATCGAACATGCTTAATTTAGATTCAATTAAATCTACTTTGTACTTTACTTTGTAGGACTATTATTATGGACAGTGGAAAATCTGTCTTTGGTGTTTAAATTATCTAGAAGGGAACTTGATGCTGTTGAACTGTAGAAATCTTAAGATTAGGGACCATAATTGCGGTCTATATCTGCTATCAACAATAATGACATGACTATTAAAAATTTAATAGATTTAAAAAGTCAATACCTTTAACCTTAGCTTGACGACCATACTGCAGTCCTATCCGTATCCTGTAAATCTGAATTTCATTCATTAAATTAAACGGTCAGTTAAACAACGAAACAGTTTCCAGCGTACGCATACGCCTTTCGTCTCATATGATTTGTATGTGTGAAAAGTGTACGAGGGTGATCGTAAAGAACGTAGACCATTGCCTGTATCGGATTATTGTTATAAAAACCAACTTGGAATGTTTACTGTTTTTCAAAGTAACCTCCTTTATATTCTATGCACTTATTCATTCTTGATTCCCATGCGCGAAACACGCGCGCGAGCCTGTCACGTGACATTACTCTCAACGACACGGTCATAGCTTGGGTTAGCTCCTCTCTGTTCTCGTAGCGCGTGCCTCGTAGAGAATCTTTCAAAACAGGAAATAGCCGGGTCACAAGAAGCCAGGTCTGGACTATAGGGAGGGTTGGCCAGTGTTTTTTATGTTTAGTTTCTGCAAAATTTCCTGTACAAGTTTGGCTTTGTGAGCCGGGGCGTTATCTTGGTGTAAAATGACTCCTCTCTGTAGAAGATCTGGCTGTTTCTTTCATATGGCCTTTATTAAATTTATTTGAATAATGCGGGCATAATACTCAGCATTGACTATAGTATGTATAGGTGCAACATGATTTAGAAGAAAACATTGAAAAGAGAAAAAACATGAAGCACATAACTTTACCTACTGACTTAGAAAGTTTGGCTTTAACAGGAGATGGCGATTTTGCATGTTTCCATACACTGCTTTGTTGTTTAGATTCGGGCTCGTAAAAGTGTACTCATGTTTCATCGCATGTTACAATACGATCGGTAAAGTTTGACTCCTCTGCCCAAACACGTTCTAAAAATTCTGAACAGATTTCAACCCGAACCCCCATTTGCTTTGGTGTCAGTAGCCGAGGTTCCCATCTTGCGCAAACACGCGATATTCCAAGTTTGTCAGTTAAAATTTCCTGGGCACTTCCATATGAAATGCTAAACGTTTCAGCTATTTCCCTGACAGTAACTCGGCGGTCTTGCTTTACATGCTGCTGTACATCTGCGATGATTTTGTCTGTTACTGATGTTGATGGACGGCCAGATTACGTCATCATTAACGGTATCGCACCCTTCTCTAAATCGTCCGATCCGTTTACAAATACCAGATTTCTTGAGTGCAGAATCCCCATAAGCTTTCTCTAAATCGGTTTTAATTTCCGATAAAGACTTTCCGAATTTAACTTTAAACTTTATGATTACTTTCTGCTCAAATAAAACGTCATCCGACAGTGTGGACCACTAACGTAGTATGTGACGTCATTAAAATGACGTCACACTTTGCTTTCTGAATATGAATATTAAATTTGAACAGGTATTACAGGTATTCTGTAATTCTCCTCGTGAAACATCAGCAGTATATACACAAACAATAGAAATATAAATCGAGCAACAGGCATATTTGATTGGTTTGCAATATTGGGAAGAGGATAGAACTTGCAATTGTTAAAATAATAAACAAATCAACAAATGAAAGTTGAGCATTTCACAAGCAGGAGGATAACCGTATTACAAGTTAACCTATTATAAATTGACCGTGCTTAAGAAATATATTAATTCGTTCAGAGACAAGTACGTTTAGATGATGATCAGTACAACAGTATACCATAAGACAATATGTACTTTACACTTTCAAGTTATATTGTTTATAGATACCGCTGAAGATAGTTCCTGTTAAAGGCTTATAATAGTAGGTAATATCAAGCCATTTATGATATATCCGGTTGTTGCACACATATACCAGTTGGCAATACTTACAAAGTTTGGCATATTTAAGTTATATTTCAATAACCATGCGGATTCAGCTAAATCATCAAATATCTTATCATGATACATAGAAAAAGAAAATGCTATTCTTATTAATACGGTGCATTAGGGACCAGGTGTTTTAGGCTTAATTACCAGTAGTCCAAGACTAGAGAATGTAAAGTGAAAAAGCTTATGGAAGTATTTAGAACTCTCAGCAGTGGTTACCAGAGATACAACAATTGATTATTTAGAAATATACTAAACCGAGAGACATATGACATGTATGTTTGGAGTTTATTCATCTTGTTAGACAGATCAGTTCTCACTTTACCAATTCAAGAACTGCAGTTTCCACTCAATTAGTTTCATAATTGTCATTATATGACAGTACGCGTTGCGCACAGTGACAATAAATACATGTAGTACGAAATAACCTGGACTCCATAATGTTTTACTGAACAGCATTGCGTGATATTGTTATACAGAATCATATAACCGCTACGCACAGTTTTTCAAGTTATATTCTACGACATAGCATGATAATGGGAATATTTTAACACACATACATCGTTTACAACCGCCTTGCAAATTCTCATAAATGTTCAACAACAATCAAGACCGCTAAGCATAACCGCACATTTCAATAAGCATGTTTGCTGTTATCTATGTATATATCAATGCCAGGCTTACGTTCGATCCACGAAGCGGACATTTTGTGCGTTAAGTAAATGAGAGAACCCAGAAAGTGATACAATCAGATCAACATCAAGTCCCCAACACCAAAGGAAAAGACAGACAATTACACTACAACAGCCATAAAATGAACAGATGGCAAAAGAGTTGGTAACTCTTTCCCAGAAAAATGGCAACTCTGTTACCCAAATTTAACTGAATCTATCATAAACTTACATAACATGAGAAAGTGAAACACTACATAACAATTAACAAAAAGTACCACAATGAAAGTACCGCCTTGGAACGGTCAGTAATGAATTACTGGATGGTGGTGGGGCTTAAGCTAGCTTTAAGGGATCCCAACTCTCGCCTTCAGCTTCTGCATCTGACTGCGGAAGACTAGGGAACATGGTGTTTTGAATTATTCCTGTTCTAGTAGCATGAAGGCGTAAATCGCCCACAGTAGTCATCGTTTGTGCGGACAACCACTTTCATAGCATACCCCAAAACGCGCTGCTCAAATCTATCGATTTTATGAAATTAATTTATTTTACCTCAAATATTGGATGAGCAAACACTGCCAACCAAGAGCAGACTCTGCACCATCTGATCACGGTCTTTACCACCCATCCAGAGAATTCTTAGATACATGTACAACTGCTTGCAGCTCAGTCTTTATGACATGTATAGTTAAAAGCTAAAATGCCCGAGTATTTAGGGGAAATATAGTGTCGTTTAATTACACCTGCTGTATCTCACTGCCACACATATTTACTGGGAGATAAAATGTCTACCATTACATGACAAAATAGATTAGAAAAGAAGAAAAAAAAGACAAAATCAACAAACAAACAGAGGAAAGAATAAAACGGTGCTCTGAATATCTTATCTTCATGAGGATGGCAGTATTCAGAAATATCATACATAATAAATTTATACTTTAAAATATTGTTTAGCAAGTCAGGAGCTTTATACAAACTCAATGTATTGCTGCTAGTAATTCTTTATACCATTTTTTTTTTTTTTAAATTTTTCAAGTGGTTATTATTATTTTTTTTTTATTTTATTTTATTTTATTTTTTTTTTTGTTGCAGCATAGTTTTCTAGTGTACAAAAGTATTTTAGTTTGTTATTCAAACGTGTAATAACGTTTGTTGATTGAGATGTATCGTTACGTATGTGTCATAGTTGACTAACATAGTTATCTGTACATCTGATGAAAGGTATGTATTTTCTATAATAAGAATGAAAAGTTCTTTGACCAATGTCAGAATTATGTTTTCACTATTTAACCATCTGATGAATTGATCAGTTAGGGACTGGCTTCCTGACAAGGCCAAAGCATATGACTTATAGATTCTTCTTCCTGACAGACTGACAAAATTACAAAAGTGCCTTGGTATTTGGTTTATGTTATATAGATATTTTTGCGGGTAAAATCCGATGATTAATTCTTAAACCATTGTAATTTTTTACTGATAAGTAACTGTAAGGGAGCATCATGTATGTGCTTCCACGTTTCTTTTTCTATACTGTATATAATTTCCTACTTTTGTTGTGATATCGGTTTATCTTCATTTTTGTTTAAAATCGTGTAAACTGTTTTGCCTCCTTTTTTGGCTTCATAAAAAGTACCAAATCTGCTGAAATTATTGGGTAGTGGGGTTTCTTTTGTAATGTGTGTAATAATGAATTTTTTATGTATGTTTAAATAGCATGTTTAATGTCTTGAAGTTGTAGAAAGCTTGTTTTTGATTTTTAACATCTTCAAGCAAACAGTCTGTATAGCTTCTACCAAAAGAAAATATGTCATTAAAATTGATAGTGTTTAAAATGATAGAGTGCCAAGAGCAGTCCGAATTAATGACTCTTCTCAGCCATGTTACTTTCATGATATGTATAAATGCCTTTAAATTAATCTTATCTAAACCTAGTTCACGATATTGTTTGACTAAAATATTCTAGTTTATTTTTGTGGTCCTTCTCACAAATTTATTTTTGTGGTCCTTCTCACAAAAAAAAAACTAAAAAAGACACATTTTAATTGTTACGTTAATTTTTCACTAGGATTTGGTACATATATGACAAAATGATTTAATAATAGTAGAGGTATTGATCTGATAACTGTTATTTACCTTAAGGTTTTAAATATCTTCTTTTCCATAGTTCAATTAATGATTTGATTTTCTTGGGTTTTCCTGCATTGTTCATTTGTTGACTTTGGTCAAAATTAACATGAACAGTTATTCCCGAAAGTTTGATAAAGTACTGAATTTGTTCAGTCCTGTCCATAGAGCATGATTTTGCCAAGTTTACCTTAAGTCCTAAAAACGTGGAAAATTAGATAATACATTGGGTGTTCTATTTATTGATTAACTAGTTCTATCTAAAATAAATATAGTAGCATCAACATACTGGGTGTTCTTTATTGTTTATTATTATACCCTTAATTATCTTGTTATTCACTTATTATCAGATAGAATTGGTGATACTGGTTCTACTTGACGGCAGCCGTGGCCTATATGGACAAAATATGACAAATTTCCGCCCTGATTTATGGTTAACATTGCATTACGGTTAAGAACATTACCAATGAAATTAAACAGTAACCAAAGTCCTAGAATTGTAATACTTTATTTATAAATGCCAATGATGCAGAGTCAAAAGCCTCTTTGAAATCAACTAATAAAAATAACACTCATATTTTTTTGTTAAGTTCAGTTTGGTGCATAGCCCAACCTCGTGTTTTCTCCTGTGCACCTGCCTGCAATGAACACAGTCTGATCAGTATTTATAAGTTTCTGTGATGTACCCTGTTAACCAATAACTCCAATATATACAGTTTAGCAATGAGATAGATCTGTAGTTTGTAATGTAATGCCTAGGTTTATTTCCTTTGAATATATATTCCGTTGTGTAATGGATATTTTTCCTCTGAAAAAAAAAACGAAATCTAAAGAGCGAACAGTGAATGGCCTAAATTCTTCAAACATTTTTTAAAAGATATGTGTTGAGGAAGTTTCCTTGTAGGTTAAAAGTTCTTCTAACTTGTTGGATTCTTCTGTATTTAATTTTTTGATATTTGAGATTATGAATAGGTTACCTAAATGAATATCAATCAGTTTATTATCTTTATTGGAATATAAATCTCATAAAATATCCTAACTTTATTTAGCATTTCAGTTTGCTCTGTAATAACGTTTTCATCTTTTTTTTCTAATTTGGGAATAAGTTTACTATTATAATTGTGTTTTCCAAGATTACAAAAAGTTTGATGGTTTCTGATGGGATCATCTTCAACAATTTGAGTCTTATCACAATTCTTTGCATTTTAGTTTTACGCATTATACTAATATTTGCTTTTTTCTTTTAAGACACCTAAGCTATTATTTTACTAGTAAAATGATTTATTCTAGAATCTCTATGTTTGAATTGGATTTTTATCTCTTTTTACTGCTTTTTTTTAACAAGAGTATGATAGTAATTTTCCTCTTAATTTCATCAACAGCGTTTCCAGAAAAATCTGATAATTGAATTTGGCCATGAGGTATGTTTTTTTTTATAAATATTTTAAAGACTAGTACAAACCAGCATGGTTTCAACACTGATACGTCAGCATATTGCCCTCATTGATAATTTCGATTTGAGATTTACGGAGTTTTGTTTGCTTTTTCTGATCTTTTATTTAAAAACAATACTTTTTTTTCAAATTTTCCTAAAGTAGCTGAATATCTTTCTCGAATTTTCGACCTATAAATAGATCACGTATAAATAAATTACGTGCACTGACTCCCGGCTCAGCTGTGCACCGCCGTTACATTTCGGATACAAGCTCTGCCACAGATTGACCTTACTGACCTTCAAGTTCGTGAGAAATAAATCAGTTCATCCAAGTACTTTACTGCGATATAGACGGTGCGCAGCTTATGCCTTCCTATGACTGTAAACAACGAAGCTTGAACCCGAAAGAAAGAACAATGTACATAAAATTAAAACGTAATGGCACACGAAATTAAGAATATTCTTTCTCTGTGTGTGTAGGTGGGGGGAGTGGGGAAGGGGACGGGAGAGGTGATTCACTTATTTCAAACTGTGTGTGGAGGGGTGGGGTAAGGGACGGGGAAGGTGATTCACTTACTTCAACTGCATTGAAAAAAATCTAGCCAATAAGCATTTTCATTTTGGTAGGTTCTTAATACAGTCTTCTGTGGTGCAATGGCCTCTCCTAAGAACGGACTCAGGTTTGAGTCTCATTGGTAACCTTCTGTGTGTATGTGTGTGTTAATATAATAAACATTTTAGCTGTTGTTCTTCATTATTTCATCTTTCACTTTAATTTGATATTGTTTAACCTGTTAGCAAAAGCAGAACTTCAGTACGATCCAAATCATGAAAATCAAAAAATAAAATTTTCTTATGGGCAATGGCGTAAAATACTTTCTTTTTTTCTTTATGTCTAAACTTCCTAGGAGGACACAGACGGTTTACATTGTACACCCCCGGGTAGCAGAATGAAGGCCTACAAGTAACCAATTTGAAGTACCGTATGGTTCTTTAACCTGCACATGGTATGACTTTCCCTGCACAGGGGACCTCAAGTTAACGTCCCGATCCGAAGGACGGCACACTGTCTTCAGTCCATGCCTGCAAATGACATGAAGGTAAGCGTGTTCGGACACTGAAAATTCCCTCGCCTAAGCCTGGGGTCTATCCGGATACCTCTAGCTCTAGAGGCCGGTGCGCTCACTACTGAGCTACCGCGCTACCTAAAATACGTGTTTTAACTGCACAATACATTAACCTATAGATAATGTGCTATTCTACTCTGTATTTCACACCTTCCAAAGAAAAACGACAGTTCAGTCGTCTTATACAGTCTTCATCCAGAAGGTCCCTTAGGCAGTCACCTGTTTGACGTAACTCTTCCAGCTTAAATGATCACGAGTCAGTTTCTTTTCTGTTGACAAGAAAGCAAACAAAGGATTTGTTTATCGGTGAAAGAAATCTGTATTGTATTTCTTTTTCCCCGGTTAACTTTCTAAATCCTTCTCTTTCTTGTCTTTCTTACTCATGCCTTTCACTGAAAATCTTATTACTTTTAATTAATCGTATTTCGATTTCTTGCTATTGTTGATTTGCGTCATATGTTTTCGCGACTCTCGTATTTATCGGCGCAACGTTCGTGTTCGGTTCGATAGTCGTGCATTATAACGTGAATATTTAACTTGCTCTTTCTGTTCCAGGTTATTTATTGACGTGATATTAATAACTGGAAGAGTATGGATAGCTTTCAACTGCGAACTGGCTGACAATTTTATGGTGGAGAAGCTGATTAGTAAAGAATTTGTCAGCCTTTTTATGTTATAAGACAATTCTTTACTGACGGGACACCTCCCCACATGCTATACTGCCAGGGGTAGGACCCATCTGGGTGGCGTCATGGGTGCTATAAGTACTCAATAAAGTCTGTCTAACAGGCACCAGTCACTGGTCAACCAGTCACCGGTCAACCCGTCACTGGTCAACCAGGCACCAGTCAATCTACATCAGCTTCACCAGGTACCAGGCACCAGTCACCGGTCAACCAGTCACCGGCTAACCAGTCACTGGTCAACCAGGCACCAGTCAACCTACATCAGCTTCACAAGGCACCAGTCACCGGTCAACCAGTTACTGGCCAACCAGTCACCAGGCACCAGTCAATCAGGCACCGGTCAGCCAGTCATCAGACACCAGTCACCAGTCACCAGTCACCGGTCAACCAGTCACCAGTCACCGGTCAACCAGTCACCGGTCATCTACTCACCAGTCAATTATTCACCAGTCAATAATTCACTGGTCATCTATTCACCGGTCATTTTGTCGGATTACTAGTGACTGGATATCAGTCACTAGTCTCCGGACAATCTATTACTGCTCATAGAGCATCATAGACCAGGCAAATCAATAAGTACAGGTTATGGAATGACAGCTTTGGGTTCGAATACCTGGTTACCATCTATATCATAGAATTCAGTCCAGGCATTACCGAATTAGACTTAGAATTCTAGATAAACTTTAATGATAAATGAATCAGAATTATTTGTTACGAACAAATTCTGAATTCAATGATCAATAATATAAAGAGTTTTCAATGCTATCAATATTAGTATTGTTATTGAACATCGGACAATACTTTAAAAATATTAATACGTTTCTTTTAAGACGTTTGAAAGAGATCACCGATTTAAGAATCCTCATCTCATTCGGCCTTATTGCAAGGGATGAGCTCCATTATTTTATCTTATATTATACGAAGAAAGAAAATATAGTCGGAACTTAATTATTTCTTCTTTTTCCACAATCTCTCCTTGCTCTCGGTACGCAACAGCATAGAGATTAAAAATCAATATAGATAAAAAAAAGAAGTATCCGATCTTCTCTTCTTTCCTTTAATATTATTATCATAAAATGTATCATAGATCTAAACGAATTAGATAATTGATCCTTCAATAATCAGGAATTAAATTACTACGATTGCACTATTTCCCTTATATATTTTGTTCCTGTATAATAGATTGAAATAAAACATACTTATTCAAATATCCTCTCTAGACTACAACGATTAGCATAGAAGTCTAGTAGAGGCACATATTCTGTTTCATAGAATATGGGAAATAGCCGGTTAATTATGCTATTAGTCCCATATTAGATTTATATGTTGATAATTATTAATATATGTTGATAGAGTTTAGGTTAGTCGTGTCCTTTCCAAACTCCGGAATAAAGTAAATCGTTAGTAAGATATATATATTAAGGCATAAATTCTATTCGATACGTCCTTTTATTTTGCCTTACTTAAATTCTGGATCATTTTAGTTTACGCGAGAAATGTTCCAGGTAATTCAGTTCTCAGATTAAGAATTTATTACGATGAAGATTACTTCTTCTGAGAATAATAAATTAACACACTGGCTATGGTAACGTCTTACTTAAATTCTGGATCATTTTAGTTTACACGAGAAATGTTCCAGGTAATTCAGTTCTCAGATTAAGAATTTATTACGATGAAGATTACTTCTTTTGAGAATAATAAATTAACACATTGTCTACGGTAATGATAAAAAAACTATACAGCTGAAAACTATACAGGTGATAAACAGTCAGACCTAATCCACGTTTAGTATAGGGTCTACATCATTTATAATCCTTAAATCTAATATAAAGCAAATTTCTGGAGGAGTATTATGCTACGAGTAGCTCTACTTCCTCTGTTATTTACACCTATAACAAGAATCCATGTCAATCAGATCTTGTTCAGAGTATTGAAGTAGGTAAATAATCAGATTCAGTACGTCATTATTATTATTCCCTTAATTTAGAAATTTAAACTTAAATTAAACTATTAGGAATGTACATGAAGTTGTACAATTATACATACTGTAAATGGATGTTTCGTTAAACATTTACGTTTATAGGCAATTAAAAGATTACTTGATAATGATTGGAGATATTATATAAGATCCGAAATATATATATCTATCTTCATATTGTCATTAATTATGATAAGTTATACTTGTTTTAATGGTTAGATTGAACTATTCACGTTGGTTGTAAATCTTATTGACACATTCTTAAACAAGTAATCTCTCGATCTTCAGTGCGTAACGACTATGTCTGATTACTCGGGAGTATTCATTTACTAATGCGCTTATTAACTCAAACTGCCGACAAGCTTTCAGTTTATATAATGGATATATCCTACGGTTCAGTTCAGGGAGAATACATCCGTTAAGTTCCAATTACTGTCTTACTTCATCGATACAGTCACTGACGATAAAGAACTCATTCTCTATCTTCGAACAGAAAAATAATGAGTTTATATTCTTTGCATCTTGGGTGGAAGATGAAATTACGTCTATCTTCAACCAATATGACATATAATTTTAACGAATAAGAACACTATACAATACATCTTTCACTCTTGTGTTAAGAATCGTCCGTAACACAACTGTGATGTAATCACTCTCCCGATCTACACATAGATCTCGAGAGTACCTCCTTCCTTCCTGAAATCTGATACAAGCATAGAAAATCGTGATATTTCAGGTGTTAATCATTAAGAGACTTGTTTTACTGTATGTATATGTTCATAGAGTGTTTATCAATACTAGTTTATTTGGATAATCTTACCGTCACGATGAATGATTTATCCATAAGATTACATCTTATAGATTATAAAGTATAAAATTATTCTCTACTTGAATAAATTAACGTTTAATGATTTATTCATAATAAGAATATTCTATTATTATAAATATATTTTAATGATTAAATAATCTATTCTCACTATTCCAGTTACATTCGTGCAGAATAGTTAATTCTGTCTCTGAAACCTATATATTTAACGTTATCAGAGATACTAAAATCAGTATTATTTTGACTCGACATTTTACTTATCAGTCATTCTATATAACTTGAAGCTACATAATAAACTCCCCTATTCTCGTATTATTAGGGAAGCTTAAGGCATTTATGGACTAAGTATTTCCTATATTATATTTTCGTATCGAAAGTACGTCCTTTTTTTCTCTATCATAATTATTAATAATAATAACATTCAAAGAATGTCTGACGCATGATTACACCCTTTTTATTCTGGGGTCCATGTCTGTTCGTCGGAACATTCTGACTACTCATTCATTTACAGATTTATGACATTGAATTATGAATTGGTTACCATGACCACAACTATTCGAAATTAGGTCTATGGTATGTTATAATTAGACCTGGTTTAATAGAGACGATTCTAGCCAGTTCTTTCAAATTCATTAAATCTCAATAACATTGTAAGATCTTAAATTAAATTAGGAGGCTGTTTTTACAGTAAGCTATGTTATCAGCCTTGATTATTGTTTAGAATATTACGTCTGCCAAACTCTAAGTTATGATGTTAGCAGTCTTTCCCTTTTGTCAAGGATACGTAACGTCTCCTAAATCTCCTATGGCAAAAGTGTTATTAAATTGAATACGGTTGTCAATATTCATCCGCAGAAGTAGACAATCTATGTCTAGTATCATCGCTAGGACTACGATACGTTAATACAATTAACCTAGCAGAGATAAAATTATCAATCATATATTTGCTATCATTGGTGGATAAATTGGGTATTCGGTAAGGATTAGACCATTTAACCGAATTATTATTATTATCCTTTTTTACATTGAAACGAAGAAGGAAATAATTATAAACCTTACGGTTAAATAAGGATTATGATCTGCTTATTGGAAACAGTCATATCGGTCCAATTAATCAGATTCTAATCAGATCAAAATTATAATAGTTTAGACTATTTACTAATTAGATAATCATTACATGTCTAGGATTTATATGAAATCTCGAGAAATGTAGGTTATCTATAGGAAGCTCGTCTGAGAAGACATTTCCTTATTCAATAATGCGGCTCTAAAGATAGACAGCTTGTTGTCTAGACATATGTTAGACAAGTTTTATTTCAAACATATTATCAAACAGTATTATTGAGGTGGCAGTTGATGTGCAATATTGAGGTTATGTCTCAATGACTTATTAATTCTTTTTTTGGGCCAACTGTTGCTACCCCAAAAGAAGGGGGAAAGGGGGGCGGTGGCAGTAATTAGGCCTCTGAGGCTTGAGAATTAGCAACCTCTAGAGTCTTCTATTAACATATAAGGTATTAACACCTTAAAGATATGTTATGAGTGAATCTAGATCATTCTTACTATTACAATATGGAAATAGAATGTATCTGATTCCTTAGAGTTTCCTGAGTCTTAATCTAGAAGTATAGGGACTCTATATATTATTTGTGTTAGAATAGGAGAGCTCCTCCCTCATAATCTGCAACTTCTAGCACATTATCTATAGGTGCAGTTAAAATGAAGTTTTTAAAAGTAAACATATTTTAACTAGCAATACTTAACCTATAGATAAGAGAGTCCCACCCCCCCCCCCCCACCCCGCGCAGCTATGTCTTAATTGTTTCTACTGTTTTATACATCAAAGAAACTGACACGTGATCATTTAAGCGGGAAGAGTTATGTCATACAGGTAACTGCCTAAGGGACCTTCTGGATTAAGACTGTATAAGACGACTGAACTGTCGTTTTTCTGTGGAAGGTGTGAAATACAGACTAGAATAGCACATTATCTATAGGTTATATATTGCTAGTTAAAATATGTTTTACTTTTAAATACTTCATGTTTATACGTCTTTGTTATGGGATGAATGTATGTGTTTTGTTGACAGGGCAACACAAAGCTAAGTGATGTGAATGTTGTTTTTCTCGCAGTCAGATACTTGATAAGTAACAAATTAAAACCAGTCAAATAATCAATACTTTACCTTTCATAGTTAAAAATCAGTCAAAACCACATATTTTTTTCAATTAAGCAAACAGTTTTGTTTCCATGGCAACGCATTTGTTTTCTTAAGTGATAACATTTCTTTTTCTTTCTAAAGTGATAGCTTTGTTTTCTTTCTAAATTGTCATCTAGTACTTTACAATCAACGCGGTGAAAAAAAAAAAGAATTACAGTGTAAGAAGAATATATTAAATAAAACTATATGCTTTTATGGGATAAATTCGACATATTTGTTGCCATGGCAACATAAATTTTTGTGTCATGTTGAATTTGTTCATAAATTTGTGCTTTAATATTTAACAACTATAAAACTATCAAGTGGATATGCTTTTAATTACATTGTTCTCAGATTGCTGCCATGAAATCTATTTAAGACAAGCGATTTTACAATATAACATGTAGTGTATTATTGTTGCCATAGCAACCATTACGATTGGTTTTTCAAACTTATTTTTGTTGTTTATGAAGATGTCCTATGTTGACTTATATTTAGAAAAAAAATCATCAATATATTAAATAGGGCAGAATTTTGTCATTCGTGAACCAATCCCTTTGGATTTGTATCCTAAAGTCTTTAGCTTGTTGGTGAACTTACAGTACAGGCAGGCTCCATCGTCCGCACTCTTCGAACATCTCAGAACCAGCTGGGTCAACCCAAATCCAATTTCATATAAAGCCTCTGAGGCATTTGGGGAACAATCATTTGTTAAAATGATCCAATCATGTCATCAGGATATCCACCTTGTTCATATACATCGTTGTATCTAGAGGGGTGTGTGGGGTGTGTGTGTGTGTGTGTGTGGGGGGGGGGGGGGGGGGCAAGGGGCTATTTCTCCACCTAAAAGCATGAATGGAACAAGAGACCTTGACGACTCTCAACATTAAGTCGTATGGCTAATATTTAAGGTAATAAAATCCCTTAAAATAAGTAATGGCCCTTTAACAATGGTTATGGGGCAACAAATGTCCCCATCTCATTGGTCCTAGCGGCAACACTGCATATATGAGCCTCTAACAAATCAACAAAATGACATGTGCACCCAGCGCAGACAGATCAGCCTGGGCATATGCCAGGTCTGATAAGTTTTCACTGTCTACACGTAGAAACCTTAGCTCTATAGCAACCCATTGAGTTCACAGCGAAGACTGATCAGACTGGGCGCACTACTGGCGCAGTGGCTAAGTTACTAGAGCGTCCGGCTTGCATCCGGGAGGTTGTGGGTTCGATCCCTGGCCGAGTCATACCAAAGACTTTCAAAATGGTATTAGCTGCTCTTTCGTTTACGCTCAGCATTGAGAAAGCGGAACTGGTCTGCCCGGTGTCAGTATAATGTGACTGAGTGGAATGTCACTTCATGTGTCTGAGGTGTGATATGTTAGTGAGGCAGCACTCTTAAAGTGAACATTGAGCTCCCTGTCACATCCAGACACAGTCGCGATATGACTGAAAGATTGTTGAAAGCAACATAAAGTCTGAATAAAATATAAAAAAAAAAAGAAAAAAAACAAAGAAAACAACTCTGTTTTCATGTTAAAATCTGTCCGATGGATTTACAATGCCATACCCTCGCTTGCGCGGGTCCTTTTCAGATGAAAATATCAACAAAATGACATGTGCACCCAGCGCAGACTCAGATCAGCCTAGGCATATGCCCAGTCTGATCAGTTTTCACAGTCTACACGTAGAAACCTTAGCTCCTTAGCAAGCCATTGAGTGCACAGCGAAAACTGATCAGACTGGGCGGATACCCATGCTGATCTGATTCTTCCCTGTCATTTTGTTGGTTTTGTCATGCGCTGGCTCAATTATGGTAAAAACCATTCAAATCAGCAAGCCAATTACCTTCGAACCTACTGGCGCAGTGGCTCAGTTACTAGAGCGTCCGGTTTGCGTCCGGGAGGTTGTGGGTTCGATCCCTGGCTGAGTCATACCAAAGACTTTCAAAATGGTATTAGCTGCTCTTTCGTTTGCGCTCAGCATTGAGAAAGCGGAATTAGTCGGTCCGGTGTCAGTATAATGCGACTGGGCTGAATGTTACGTCACGTGTCTGAGGTGTGATATGTCAGTGAGGCAGCACTCTTTAAGTGAACAGGGCAGATAGCCCCTGAGGGCTATCTGCCCTGTCCCATCCAGACTCCGTCGCGATATGACTGAAAGATTGTTAAAAGCGACGTCAAGTCTGAATAAATAAATGAAAAACTAGAGCTGGTGTTTGTAAAACACTATGCCCCCAACTGCCTGACTCTAACACTGTTTGACTCCAACACTGCTTAGCCATGACGGTAACAACAGTACAAATATATGATTTCAATGTTATTTTATCAAAGGGAAATAACTCTAAAATAGGAGATGATTGGGATAAGAAAAAAATACGGATCACCTATTTTTTCATGAGGAATCAAAACATGAAATTTCAAAACATTAGCATACATGGTTCTAAACTTATGCTATACACAATAAAGCAACGACATTAAATGGTCCGAAATTGCAAAGGGCCATAACTCCAACATTTCATTTAATTGGTTCAAAATTTATTCAGGTGATCTCCTCCTCAATCCCAATCAGTATACCAAATATCATGGCTCTAGCTTAAATACTTTTTGAGATATCTTGCTGAAAAAGTCAAAATGCCTAGAACTACAAAGGGCCATAACTACATCAATTTTTCATGGAATTCCCTAAAAAACAAACCAGGTAATCTACACATCATCCCCAATCAGCATATAATATTTCAAGACCCTAGCTTAAGTGCTTTACGAGAAATCTTGCTGACAAGGTCAAAATGAGCAGAACTGCAAAGGGCCGTTACTTTATCAATATTTTCATGGAATTCTCTCAAAATATAATCGGGAAATGTACACATCATTCCCACTCACTGTATCGAATTTCAAGAACCCAGCTTAAATACTTTTCAAGATATCTTGCTCACAAGATTTAATTCTGATTTTTTTCAAAGGGGCATAACTTTAAATAAACATGCTAGACAAGAAACAAAATACGGGTCGGCTATTTTTTCATTGGGAACCCAAATATAAAATTTCAAATCCCTAGCGTGCAGGGTTCTTAAGATATGGTATGCACAAAAAAAGCTTGATGAACGGACAAACAGTCGGATGGACAAATGAAGGCAAAATAATATGCCCCATCAATTTCATTCGAAACTGGGGGCATAATCAGATCATCTACTCATCGCTACCAATCTATTCATCAAGTTTCAAGGCTCCAGCTTCAATAGTTTTTGAGATATTTTGTTCACAAGGGAAACATGCCCAAATTTACAAAGGGCCATTACTTATGAAATATTTTTCAGAATTTACAAAAAAATTAATCAGGTCATCTACTCATTATTACCAATCAATTCACCAAGTTTCAAGTCTCTAGCTCTAATAGTTTTTGAGATATTTTGCTGACAAGATAAAAATGCCCAAAATAACAAAGGGGCATAACTCAAGAAGTATATTTCAAAATGTCTTCAAAAGTTAATCAGGTTGTCTACTCATCGCTACCAGTCTATTCATCAAGTGTCAAGGCTCTAGTTCCAACAGTTTTTGAGATATTTTGCTGACAAGGTAAAATTGCCCAAAATTACAAAGGGCCATAACTCATGAAATATTTTTCAGAATTTCTTCAAAAATTAATCAGGTCATCTACTCATCACTACAAATCCATTTACTAAGTTTCAAGGCTCTAGCTCTAACAGTTTTTGAGATATTTTGCTGACAAGATAAAAATGCCTAAAATTACAAAGGGGCATAACTCAAGAAGTATATTTCAAAATTTCTTCAAAAGTTTATCAGGTTGTCTACTCATCACTACCAGTCTATTCATCAAGTGTCAAGGCTCTAGTTCCAACAGTTTTTGAGATATTTTGCTGACAATGTAAAATTGCCCAAAATTACAAAGGGCCATAACTCATGAAGTATTTTTCAGAATTTCTTCAAAAATTAATCAGGTCATCTACTCATCACTACAAATCCATTTACTAAATTTCAAGGCTCTAGCTCTAACAGTTTTTGAGATATTTTGCTGACAAGATAAAAATGCCTAAAATTACAAAGGGGCATAACTCAAGAAGTATATTTCAAAATTTCTTCAAAAGTTTATCAGGTTGTCTACTCATCACTACCAGTCTATTCATCAAGTTTCAAGGCTCTAGCTTCAATAGTTTTTGAGATATTTTGCTGATAAGTTAAAAATGCCCTAAATTACAAAGGGCCATAACTCATGAAGTGTTTTTCAGAATTTCTTCAAAAGTTAATCAGGTCATCTACACATCACTACAAATCCATTTACTAAGTTTCAAGGCTCAAGCTCTTAACAGTTTTTGAGATATTTTGCTGACAAGGTAAAAATGCCCAAAATTACAAAGGGCCATAACTCAAAAGGCATTTTTCAAAATTTCTTCAAAAGTTAATCAGGTTGTTTACTCATCACTACCAGTCTATTCATAAAGTTTCAAGGCTCTAGCTCCAACGGTTTTTGAGATATTTTGCTGACAAGATAAAAATGCCCAAAATTACAAAGGGCCATAACTCATGAAGTATTTTTCAGAATTTCTTCAAAAGTTAATCAGGTCATCTACTCATCACTACAAATCCATTTACTAAGTTTCAAGGCTCTAGCTCTAACAGTTTTTGAGATATTTTGCTGACAAGGTAAAATTTCCCAAAATTACAAAGGGCCATAACTCAAGAAATATTTTTCAAAATTTCTTCAAAAGTTAATCAGGTTGTCTACTTATCACTACCAGTCTATTCATTAAGTTTCAAGGCTCTAGCTTTAATAGTTTTTGAGATATTTTGCTGACAAGATTGCATCCATATTTTTTCAAAGGGCCATAACTCAGAAAAGGGGCATAATCCTGTCAAGAAAAAAAATACGTGTCAGCTATTTTTTCATGAGGAATCCTCATATGAAATTTCAAAACAGTAGCATTCACGGTTTTAAAGTTATGCTATGCATCAAAAAGCGTGACGAACGGAAGGACGGACGGACGGACGGACGAACAACCCAGAAGCAATATGCCCCTCCAACTTCTTTGAAGTTGGGGGCATAAAAATAACCTTGGAACTTTCTTTTTTTCAGATTGAAATATGTCCGATGGATTAAAATTCAATGTGTGTGTGTGTGTGTGTGTGTGTGTGTGTGTGTGTGTGTGTGTGTGTGTGTGTGTGTGTGTGTGTGTGTGTGTGTGTGTGTGTGTGTGTGTGTGTGTGTGTGTGTGTGTGTGTCAAAGCTGTCATATAGAAAATCAATTTTTGACCCATAGAGTGATTTGAGTTGAGACTTACATTGTAGCAACAGGATGACGTCTAGATTGTAAATGGCTAAGATTGTGCCGATAGGAAATCAAAGATGGCCACCACAGCCGTCATTTTGTTAAAAAAGTCTTCATCTCTGAAACCGCTTGAGCAATTTTCATCAGATTTCAAGTGGGCTTTCAAACGGTTCCGCGCAACTAAACAAAGATGGCCGCCATGTCCATATATGTTAAGAAAAAAAAATCATTTAAAAATCTTCTTCTCTAGTACCAAGAAAGTTTTGAGGCTGAAACTTGGTATATGACATTGGGGACTCAAGATCTACTAAGTGTGTTCAAATGATGATCGCAGGTTGACCTTTGCCCTTTTTATGGTAAGGTCGAATATGCGCCCCCATGTATTTGTATGGGTGAAATGTTGAAATGTCTTTTTTTTTTCTCAAATTGCTGAAATTTTCGATGTATGATTTAAGTCGTAAAACTTGTTAGGTACAATCAAAATTTTGTCCCCTGGGGGCTATCTGCCCTTTCCCCTGGACTATATACATGTATAAATTTGTGTACTTTTGCAATTTCTTCTGAAACCGCTTGATCAATTTTCACCAGATTTCACATCTTTAAATCTTTAAATGACTTTTTCTCTGAAACAGCTTGAACAGTTTTAACCAGATTTTACACGGGGCTTGACGAAATATATAAATATAATATGGTTTTGGGCAAACCTCCCGGACTTTGCAATCCGGGGTTGGAACTGAGTCTTCATGGCCCCGAACAGATTATAGTGCTTTTAATATTTGACTCGCGGTACCTCGGAATTCTGGCGACGAACTTTCTTGAAACCTTTGGAACACCAGCGCTCAAAACACACATAATAAGGTTTCTGACAAAACTCTGACTTCGGAGTGCGGTGATGGAGCGGCATATCCGTCGTTTCCCATAGGTTTACTGCTTTTATATTTGACTCCTGATAGCTCACATCTCGGGCGAATAATTTTCTTTGAAAATTTTAGAACATACAGACCTATATAAGTGCTCAGTCAACCTTGACTTTGCAGTTCGGGTAAGGAACTGAATTCCCATGACCCTTGTTACAATAAAGAGCTTTTTTATATTTGATTTGCGATATCTCGAAATTCTGGCGTTTGATTTTGTTTTAACGTTTTAAAACTTGCAGACCGTCACTAGCGCTCACAACCCACATAATATGGTTCTGGTAAAAGTCTCTGACTGTATCACCTCTATCCACCATATGTTGTAGGGATTTTATATTTGACTCCTGATATCTCAAAACCCGGACAACAAATTTCCTTGAAAACCTTTAGGACTTATAGACATATACTAGCGCTTGATAAATAAATAATATGGTTTTGGACAAAAATCTCCGAATCTGCATTTCAGGCAGGGTACAAAGTCCACAAGCGCCTCTTTAGATAATAGTGCTTTAATATATTTGTCTCTCGATACCTCAAAACTCTGGCGACGAATTTTCTTGGACCCTTAAGAACTTAAAGACCTGCATAGGCAAAATTCCCTTCGGAATCCAGGGATGGAATGGCGTCTCCGAAGTCCCCCATAGTTATTAGTGCATTAATATTTGACTACATATATCTCTAAACTCGGGTGACGAATTTTCTTGAAATCTTAAGACTCACAAACCTTTAACAATTCTCAATAAACACCTAATATAATTTAGGGCAAAACTCCAGAACTTTGTAGTTTGGGCAGGGAACTAAGTTTACAAGGGCCACTATAGATTTTAGTGCTTTTCTATATTTGTCTCGCGATATCTAGAAACTCTGACAAAAAAATTTCTTAAAACCATGAATTTACAGACCTACAACAGAGCTAATAACATACAGTTTGGTTTCTGGCAAAACGCCCTGACTTCAGAATACGGAGATGGATAGGTGTCTGCATCGCCTTGTTACAACATGGGTTTATATTTGACTCTTGATATCTCAAAACTCGAGAAACGAATTTCCTAGAAACCTTTAGGACAATATCGGTGCTCTATAAAAAAACTGCAAATAGTTTCGGGCAAAACTTCCGGGCTTTGTATTCCGGGAATTGAATAGAGCCCTGTATAGATTATGTGTTTTTTTTTTTTTTTTTTTTTTTTTTTTTTGTTTTGTTTTTTATTTTATTTGACTAGCGATATCTCGAAACACTGTCACCTAACTTTCTTTAGAAACCTTTAGAACTTACTTTCTAGCTTACAGATCTATATCTGCGCTCAAATACACATAATATGGTTTCTGATAAAACTCCTTGATTTCGGAATCAAGGGATGGAACGAACATTTTAGACTATATTAAAAAGAAAACAAATGTCAGTAACGAGTACACGACAAAAGTACAGCAGTTTACAGTATACAGCTGTACTGCTACCTTCACATACATAATTGAATTATCAAAATAAGTAATGAAAACAAAACAACAAACAATAAAAGCACCCCCCCCCCCCCCCCCCCCCCCAGAAAGTGTCTGGAAAGAAAATGACGGAGGGACAGATAACAATCCTAAACCAGATCTTGATAATATCAATGGACGGATAATCCTAAACCAGATCTTGATAATATCAATGGACAGATAACAATTCTAAAGCAGAGCTTGATAATATCACTGCATATAGCTAGTTTGGTTAAAAGGCCTTGTTATTTACCCAGGTTATCGTCCGGAAATGAAAATATGGACCTGTCTCGGACAGATAACTCCGTAAAGATTTGACGAAATTTGCCCATTAGCAATTCCAAACCAGATCTCCTTTATGCCAATGTATATAGCAAGTTTGGTTAAAATCCCTTGTTATTTACTCAAGTTATCGTCCGGAAACGAAAATATGGGCGTGTCTCGGGCAGATAACTCCGTAAAAAATTGCTGAAATTTGCCCATTAGCAATTCCAAACCAGATCTCCTTAATGTCAATGCACATAGCAAGTTTGGTTATAATCCCTTGTTATTTACTCAAGTTATCGTCCGGAAACGAAAGTATGGGCGTGCTCGGGCAGGTAACTTCGTAAAAATTTGACTAAATTTGCCCATTAGCAATCCCAAACCAGATATCCACTATATCAATGCATATACCAAGTTTGGTGAGAATCCATTGATGTTTACTCAAGTTATCATCCGGAAACGAAAAACGGACGGACGGACGGACAGACAGACAGACACACGGACGTCCAACGTGAAACCATAATACCCCGCCACTATTGTGTGGCGGGGTATAAAAATAAAAAAAAATAAATAAATAAATAAAAATAAAAAAGTAAAAAAAAAAAAAAAAAAAAAAATACGAGACAACATTCAATTTCTTATAGCCACTATTCAACAACAGCCTGTACAGAAGTTTGAAAAAAGGTTGACTTGTTGCTGAGAAATTGTGATATTCAATTTCAGTATTCAAAATACGGAATGAACGAAAAGTGAAAACATTATAGAGGGCCGGTTCTCAAACCGTTGAGAATATTTAGTATATTATGTTTTGGTATACATATGCATTGTTTATTATGTATTGGTACGTCTATTTTAATTAATTTATGAGAAAAGTGTCACATAAAAGTTTAATGTTCACAATGTGGCGGTACAATAACTTTAGACACGAAGTGAAAAATAAGAGTCAGGCGACTGCTTTTCATTTCCACAATACATGAGCTGACGATGGCGGTTATAAATTGTGTTGTTATTGAGAAAGAGGAACACATCATCTTCATATTCAAAAATTATAGCGAGAAATAATTATTAATAAATAAAGGAAATAACTAGAGAATGAGATCTCACTATGCAAGACCTTAATGTCTATTATCATACAAAATGCATGCTGCATGTTGAAGATTCTGGCTTATGTAGTTACTGAGAATAGTGTAATATAAAGTTTCAAAAGTGAAAACGGATTGACGGAATTATATAATTAGGGATAGGGCAGATGCAGTATATCCTAACTTGTTTTTCAAAGTAGGAATTTAAGGAGGCAGGGTAGACTTTCAGGGAGAGACAACTCTTTTAAAATGGATTTGCCTCCTTCTGAAAAGCAGTCTAGTCTAGTATATAAAAGTAAAGAATTTACTCCCGAAGAAGCCAGTTCTTTCCTTTCAGAGGGACTTGGCATGCAGTAAAGTAAACAGGAACTCCCTTGGTGAAAATATTCCAAGTGTATCCAGTCCCCTTAAAAGTTTATAAAAGATTGAGGTATAGAAAGGAGTTAAAAGGAAAAACAATGTGCCATGTATGATTTATTTTACTAAAATAACATTTAACAAAATATGTTAGCTCCATCACATCACAGACTGGTTCACATTAAAAGAACAGTATTAGGGAATAATCATATATTCGGAACTGTTAACTTTGTACAAACAAGAACGGGGTTGACTGATTTATTTAAATGAAATGATACATTGGTTTCATCACTGAAAAACAACGAAGAATCTAATTAACAACGAGGTACCATAACTACGAGTGGTGATCAGAAAATACACGGACAAATGTTCTTACTTCTTTATTATCTGCCCAATATTCATAGAATTTCACAGAAAGAAAGATAAAAAAATAAATAAATAAATAAATAAATTCCAGTCTGTGGAAGCCATGTGGAATAATATGTGGTTTCTATAGTAACGCCCGGCTTTAATTTACGAATTTTGAATTCTAAATGGTAACGGAACATCACGTCCCATTCATTGCAGACAACTTAACTAAACGTCAAGTAATAAACCCACGAACCTTTTGACGTGACGCTGATGAAGTCATATCTATTTCTGACGTCGGACATGTAAACAACGCCTTTTTTTTTTTTTTTTTTTTTTTTTTTTTTTTGTTCTTAAGGTGCTAAAATGAGTCAAAAACTGAGATCGGCTATCAAATTTTGTGTGCGAAATGGATTTTTAAAATTTAAAAACTGTTGAAATGTTACTGAATGCATGTAGGGAAAATGCCATAAAAAGCAGTCTCGATGTGGTATAACACTTTGAAGAGATCAGAGATAACAAACGCAGGGGTTGTCCGAACGTCGTAACGTCATCGCTCGGCGCCGCCGTCAAGGTGCTTTTTGATAAGGATCGGCGCATCACGATCAGGAATATCTTTCCAAAACTGACTACAGTTATGGAACAGTTTCAAGTATTATTCATAATCAGTTAAAGATGCGTCGCATATGTGCAAACTGAAAATGTCAACAGCTGACCAGAAAAGACTATGTGTGGCATGTTCTGAAGAGGTTCGATCGGGAAGGGC
The DNA here is from genome assembly GCA_964016985.1 of Anodontia alba. Taxonomy (NCBI): domain Eukaryota; kingdom Metazoa; phylum Mollusca; class Bivalvia; order Lucinida; family Lucinidae; genus Anodontia; species Anodontia alba. The sequence goes on from OZ024822.1 coordinate 99,361,380, forward strand.
CACCGCTGACGAAACGTGGATCAGCTTGTACACACCAGAGACCAAGGCTCAGTCAACGATGTGAAAAACCCCAGATTTGCCATCTCCTTAGAAATTCATAATGAACCAGTCCGCCAAGAAACAGATGTTCGTGGTATTTTTGGCGCAAGAGGGATGATTCTGGTCCATGCAGTTCCCCAAGGACAGACGGTGGATGCCGCATACTACACGAAGGTTTTACCTACCATGCACGTACTTAGTTTTAAACATAAAATTTTACATGAAATAAATTTAAAGAGACGCAAATTCTGAATATTTTCAATTTGCTAACATTTTCAGGTTTTGAAACGAGACCATGCAGGCAATGCGCAAAAAGAGATCCGCACTCCTACTATCCGTGATATTTCACCATGACAACGCCCTTTCTCATCGAGCAGCAGCAACACACACCGCTGTACGCCCACCAGGGTTTGACTTCCTGAGTCACCTACTATACAGCTCGTATTTGTCACACTGTGGCTTCTTTCCTTTCCCGGTAATGAAGACTTATCCTAGAAAATTACACTCATGATTTTTCACCGGCAGTGCAGGTGGCTGTTTTCAACATACAACTGAGTTCATTTAGACGGTGTTTCATCGAGTCGTGGCTTGAACGGTGCAAGAAGGGTATCTCATTTAATGGAGAGTTTTTGAAAAGAACTAAGCGCTTTTAGCGGAACATGTTTTATAAACAGGTACGTTCATGTTGATGTTATGATGTGTTGGGCCGGTGTTGGCTCGGTGGTTACCATAGTAACAATAACCTTTTACACGTGCAACATACAGATGTCATGTAAATTGATTCAGTGTATATTTATACACATTTTCAGCAAAATAATACGATCACGAATTAAGAGCATTTTCCGCGTATTTTCTGACCACCCCTTGTAATATTAGGAAAGGAGAAACGTTGTTGTAACATCCCAGTCAACACAGAAAAATATTTTTCACATTACAATCAAATCACCTGGACTGCAGGTCAGACATATTCTTATAACAAAACAATTTTCTTGATTTCAAGTCGTTACCTGCCTTAGTTTGTCCCTCAAGACTTGATTATCTGATATGGAAATTGCAAACGTCTTCATCAACAGGTTCAGTTGAGTATTACAATTTCAGTAGCTGACAACTACTAGAGCCATGAAGACTTTCCCCGAACTGGAAGTGAGATTCGTATATGTATATCCCTTAATCGTTCATCACGAAAACATGCCTATATAATTTTGACCCCCCTTAAAACCCCACTTTTATACAGTAAAACTGGGGTTTACAGGGGTATATATTATTTTTCTTACTTTTGCTCGAAAACATAGATTGTGGGTATTCGTAAGAACCGCCTCGCCGAGGCGGTTCTAACGAGTACCCACAATCTATGTTTTGAGCAGAAATATGAAAACTATCAGATTTTTTATCTAAAAATGATGTTTTTGGAAGTGAAATTTTCTATATATTTGAATAGGCGGGTTTTCGTAATGTATCTTCTCGGCCCAATGCGTCATTTGATACAGTTAATGTTACACTCTATTGTAAACCCTATTCACACATTGTAGGGAAAGAGGATGCAGTGGATGAGAGGGGGTATTTATGTACCTGTTCATATCTAAATATGAGATAGTCATGCAATTTATTTGTTGTGGAAGTGCTTAATGTTTTCACGTTGATACCAAATATGATCATAGTGGACAGAAGACACATATTGTCTCCGGACTGGAGGTATCGTAGATGGCGTGGTACAAAAGAATTTGAATCCTACCGATACCTTGGTATGGACTAGACTGATATAAACAATCAACAGTACCCTTCTGCTGAAAACCTACATACTATATTTGATTGATGGCCGCTGACACCGTTGATGTAGAGTTTCCGTGGTTGGGTGTAGAGGAAATATTAGTAACCCAACGTACCCTCTGCTTAAACCATCCTAAACATTATTTTATTGATGCATTTCAAGCAAGTTAATTAAATTTACAAACCAGATATAATAGTCCTGGGTCTTCTAGTTTCAGACAAGGAGATTTTTTATTTTTTCCCTACAAAATGTGTCTATGTAAAACAAGTGACCCCCATGGCAGGGCCATTTTTGACCCCCAGGCTTTAATTTGAACAATCTTGATAGAGGTCCATTAGATAAAGCTACATGTATATACCAAATATCAAAGACCTGGGCCTCCTAGTTTCACAAAAGAATGCGTTTTAAGTTTTTCTTTAAGATTTGAACAATCTTTAAGATTTTTTTAAGATTTGAACAATCTTGGTAAAGGCCTGCTAGATGAAGCTACATTCCCAATATCAAAGGCCTGAGCCTTCTAGTTTTATGTCGTTTTTTTTTTTATACGGGCTATGTAAAACAAGTGACCCCTGTTCCCCCACCCCCTTTGGCGGAGCCATTTTTTACCCCAAGGCTTTAATTTAAACAATCTTGGTAGAGATCTATTAGATAAAGCTACATGTATATACCAAATGTCAAAGGCCTGGGCCTTCTAGTTTCAGATGAGAAGATTTTTAAAGTTTTTCACTATTTGAATATGTAAAACAAGTGAGCCCCGAGGCTGAACCATTTTTTATCCCAGGGCTGTAATTTGAAAACCCATGATAGGGGTTCATTAGATGAAATTACATACCAAATATCAAATGCCTGGACCTTCTAATTTCAGAGGCGAAGATGTTTAATGTTTTTCCCTATATATATGTACGTAAAATAAGTGACACCTGGGGCGGGCCAATTCTGATCCCAGGGATAGAATTTGAATACTCTTGGTAGAGGTCAACAACATAAAGCTTCATGTCAAATATTAAAGGTCTGGACCTTCTAGTTTCAGACAAGATGTTTGAAGTTTTGCCTATAGGAGTATGTAAAGAAGTGACCTTTCTATACAAAACGTCATGGTCAACCAAAACTTATCAGTTTTTCAAACTTTATTAGGCCCGTGTCCCAAATGCTGCATACCAAGCCCCAGGGCCATCGGCTCTTTGATTCCGGACAAGAATATTTTAAAGGGTGTTACCATATATGTGATGACCCCGTCTTGGTCATGTTACCCAGCTGCGGCGAACAAACTTTGGCTTTGACTGGCCCAGTGATTTTAGAGAAGACGGTTGAAGAGTGTGGAGGACGGATGGACGACAGACGGAGCCTGCCTAAAGGATCAGGTGACCTAATAACTGAGAAATCACTTTATTTCTCTGTTGGGTATATACACTGATGGTGTCATTGTTTGGACTGAGAGTAATTAATGTTTTTGTACTATATTGGACGATTCTATAAAGTACATACTTACATTTGTTTGATGTTTAATCTATATGATAGAAGCTATTTGTGTGTGGTATAAATATCAAGACTCCGATTTTTGTTCTTTTATGAGTTCTTTGTTTCAAAGAGGTTTTTAATCCCCTGCAGCTCGTGTAAGTACCGTATGGCGCTCTATACCTTCGTTATAAGGTCTCTATATCTTCGCTATAGTGTAATTTGTCATATCCAACATTGAGACTCATGCGGTCTACATGTATCCGTTAATAGTATCGGTTCAAAATACATTGATTTGAATGGCAACTATATGTTCAACTTGATATTTCTTTACAACTAATAATGATAGAACATGCGCAAACGGCTTCTCAAATTCCAATGTTTTCTAAACATTATGCATTTATTTATTTATTTATTTATTTATTTATTTATTTATTTATTTATTTATTGTTTAAAATGATTTGTTTTGTTAGGACAAATTAAGGGAACATTTATAACCCTACATTCCCTTTATACATATAGTAAAAAACACAAAAATAGCGCATGGTATGTGTCTTGAACACAGAACAAAAAAGAACGTTTATGTATCATATGTATCATAAAGCTCCAAAAACTGTGCAACGGATTTGGAAATAATAAATTGATGTAAAATTATAGAATGAAAATAAATATATATATCTCCTTGATATGAAATATTTATAGACGGTATTGAATAGGTTAATAATAATTGTGGTATACTCTGTAACTATCAACAGTTCAACAACACCCTAGTAAAAACCCCACTTAATGTTGGGAAAGGTATACAGGGGTATACATTATTTTCTTTTATTTCTGCTCAAGAACAGATTTTGGGTAGGCGTTAGGGTGCCCGGAAATCAAAAGTCATAGAAACAAATGTCACGCCAAAAAAGTCATAAAATAAAAAAAGGCACAGGAAAAAAGTCACAGGCCAAAAACGTAGACATCTACATTATTCATTTATTAATTTGCACATATGCCAAATAAAGCAAGTAGTTTGTATATAGCGCACTCTGTCACTTATAGATGGTCTACTGTCACTTTTCCTTATGCATATACCTGACCTAGAAGAGTGAAAAACAGCGCAAATTACACATGTATTACAAGTATACACAGTAATATTTAAAATAAACTGTCATTGATGATGTCTTTTATCAACAAATAAGCTTTGTTTTTAAATAAAATAAAAATGTTAAAACTCATAACTTTGTTGTTCTTTGTAAACTTATACACTCTTAAATCATTATCTTACATAACAGCTATGAAAACAGGATTATAGCAAATTCAAAATAATTTGACTTTTTCCGTGACTTTTTGGGAATCGTCGGGTGTGGCGAAGGTGTCATCTATCTTACGTCACAGGGACGTCAAATGATATTGGCTTACAGTTGGGCAAGGACTGCAATCTTGTAGCAGGTAAGGGTAGATGGGGAATACTTTTATGTCTTCTGTTTCTTTACTTTCATTCCTGTTCCTCTTTCTTCCCTGTCCTTCTCTTTCATCTTCTCTACTATCTCTTTTCTCCCTTTCTCTGGGAGCCGACATTAAATGACCCACAAGGGTTGACGTGTCGTTAAACCCCGAACACAGTCAAAATTTGTGACTTTTTCCTACGGTTCTAACGAGTATCCACAATCTAAGTTTTGGAGCAGAAATAAGATATATATTACAAATTATCATCTGATAAATCTTCTTCCTAACCATTTTAAACATTAATCCATGCGTCGTTATATATATTCCCAAAATTAAGTCTGCTAAATGAGTATTCTCCAATATACACGGACATTTTTTTTTTACAATTGTGACTAGTCCTGTAATAGTTTTGTATCCACTTTTATTTGTTTCAAAATTTCTCATCGCCCCACAAAGGGATACAAAATATACGTTTCGCTGAGCATAACAAAAGGGCCAAGATGACCTTAGCATCATATACATTAAAAGTAACGTTGACGGCTGTGTATTTCGTCCAGACAAGTTCATTTTAGCTTACCTGGTGGTGGAGATTCCTATAACATGACCATTACTTAAATTTTTTTTTTTTTTTTTTTTTTTTTTTTTTGTTTGTTTTGTTTTTATATGGATATTAAGAGAACGCCCATGCAGTAATGTTTTTGCGAAGAAAATCATATTTTTAGTTAGGACAACTTTTATAATTTTGTTAAGTTCACCTAGTGATGGTTCCTGTAAAACTGTTCCAAATATTGTCGCTTCTAGAATGTCTCTAAGATATAGGGTTAATTGTTTCTTTTACATGTATATAAGGAAAACAGGCAAGCATTACGCCCTTCCAGCCATGCGTTGACAAATCAATAACTTCTTCGAGTTTTTCAGATGGTCACGCAATGATCATTTTTGCAAACGTATTTAAAAAAATCATCTACTGGTTTAGAAAAAGAATTTTTTTAAAGTTTAAAATTTTCTATATAGACACAGAAGTGAGCTTGATTCCATCCTCTGGCAGCTATAGTTTTTAGCAGAAGAACATACCCTTAACAATTTTGACAGAGAATCACCCTATGCACATTCATATAAAGCTGTACAGAGATCCAACTGCTGGTTACTGATAAGAATTTTTAACATTTTCTAATATTATAAGGTAACTTAAACCCATTACATGGCGATCACGCTTTTAAACGTATCAGTAAAGCTTGAATACCTTTTGACAGAGGTTCACCCAAGTGACATTCATGCAACAGTATTTGAATAATCTAACGCTGGTTTTTGATCATATTTTTTCAACTTTTCATAAAAAACATATTGGAAATATCTGTCTCAGCCCCGTTTTAACGAACCAATACGGCTTGAACAATTTTCCAGATGAAAATTCATGATAAAATTATTTGCAACAAGAAGTTTGTAAGGTTTTATAGAGGGAAAACCTGTCCCGCCCCTGGGAACCATGTCTTCTCATGAAACCACACAGCTTGAAAATTATGTTGTAGTTATTACCCTAGAAATTATTTCGAAATCCGGCAAGGGGTGTTTGACTAGAACTTTTAAGATTGTTTTAAAAAGTTTGTTCTCGTTAATGCCACATTGAGAAAATCGGTCTCGCCCCCTGACGTACATGTTTTTAATACACTATCACGGTTTGAACATATTTTTCCAAAATGTCCCGAATGAGTGTCCCGAGTAAATATTCATGCCAAACTACTAGAAAGTCAAGTTTCTTGGGTTTTCGTAGGATGTTTTTAACGTTTTATATACAGACATATATGGACAATCCACCGCGCCTCCTTAGAAGTCATGTCCTCTCACGAAATCACAAAGTGAACATTTTGCACCATCTTAAAAAAAGTCTAACAAGAGATTTTTGATGAGAACATTTAAGGTCTTCGATTTTATAGCTATGAAAAGCTTAGTTCTGTTTGATTACATAAATGATTTCGAATGCTGATAGACGGACACCGATAAACGACCGATAACTGACTGAATACCGAAACTGGACTGCCACGTTTAACAATTACGTACGCTGTCTAGTGTTCTTGTTTCACATTTGACATACACCATAATAAATGATGAGACAATCGCATTACTTCTCTACTGAGGGCCCGTTGCTGGTTATGGTTCGTAAAAACAAGAGGGCCATAATTGCCCTGGATCGCTCACCTGAGCTCAAGATATTACTTTGCTTGTGGAAGTTATGTGGTCACTGGTTTAACAGGAGATGTGGAATAAATGTGGTTTTCTATTTCTATTTTGTTCATTGGAGTGAAACTATTTAGCACTTTTGGTAAAGGAGCGTAAGAGGAACATTTCAGTGAAATTAATTTTTAAATCGGACAACTGGCCTATGAGGAGCAGTTCAAAGATTGTTTTTTTCTGTTTTAGCTCTGGCATGTACCGTCTTTGATAGAGCAAAACCATTTTAGAAACTTTAGTAAAGGGACACAAGAGGAACTTTTCTGAAACTATTTTGAAATCTCGCAGCTGGCTAGGAGGATATGTCGTTTATTTATTTTTCTTATTTATTCATTTTTGTTTGCCAGTTTTAGCTCTGGTGGCCATCTTGTTCAGTGGAGCTAAACCATTTTAGCAATTTGGTAAAAGAGCAAAAGAGTAACATTTCTGTAAAATTATTTATAAAGTGGGCCACTTGCCTACGAGGAGATATCGTTTAAAGATTTTTTTTCTATTTTAGCTCTGGTGGCCATCTTGTTCAATGGAGCAGAACCATACTAGTAAGTTTGATAAAAGAGCATAAGTGGAATATTTCTGTGGAAAAAAAAATAAAATTGGGGCACTGGATTATGAGGAGATATCGTTAAAAGAATTTTCTATTTTTAGCTCTGGTGGCTATTTTGTTAAGCAGAGCGAAACTATTTTAGCACTTTTGGTAAAGAGGCAAAAGAAGAATAATTCTTCGAAAATATTTTGAAATTGGAGGCCTAGCGTAGGAGGAGATGTCGTTTTATGATTTTCTATTTTAGCTCTGGTTGCCAATTTGTTCAACGGAGCGGAGCACAAGAGGCACAAGAGAAACATTTCTGTGAATTTATTTTCGAATCAAGCCATTGGCATAGGAGGGGATCTGTTTACAGATTTTAAAGATTGGCTCTGGTGGCCATCTTGTTCAGCGAAGCGGAAATATTTGAGCAATCTTGGTAAAGGGCATGAGTGAAACATTTCTGTGAATTTATTGTGAAATCTAGTCACTGACTTAGGAGGCGTCGTTTAACCGATTTTTTTCTACTTTTGCTCTGGTGGTCAAACCCAACCATTTTAGCAATTTTAGCAATTTGATAAAGGAGCTTAAGAGGAACATTTCTTTAAAATTAATTTAAAACAGGTCAATGGCTAATAAGGAGAAGTCATTTAAAGATTTTTTTTCTAGTTTAACTCTGGCGGCTATACAGTTTAGCGGAGCAGAACCATTTGAGCAATTCTGGAAAAGGGCCATAAGTGAAACATGTCTGTTAATTTTGGTGAAAATTGGTCCAGCAGTTTAAAAAGAGATGTCATTTAAAGAAATTGTTGACGACAGACACAGGGTAATCACAATAGCTAACCTTTAGTAAGTTGTGCTCAGGTGAGCTAAAAGTTTTTATAGTTAAACATATTTTAACATGTAATACTTAACCTATGGATATTGTGCTTGTCTCGTCTATATTTAACCTTCAACAGTAAAACGACAAGTCTTAATCCAGAAGGTTCTTTAGGCATTTACCTGTGTGACCCGCTGTTTTGATCACCTGTTCAGTTTTTTGTTTGTTTGTCTTTTTTTTTTTTTTTTTTTTTTTTTGTAGAATAAAAGTATTAATTGTTAAAATACGTTTTACTATAAAAACTTCATTTTAACTGCATAAGACATTAATCTATGAATAATGTGCTAGAATTTGTAAATAAGGAGGGAAGTTCTCCCTTAATTCTAACACCATAATATATAGATTCCCTTAACTTCTAGATTAAGACCCAGGAATGGAATCAAAAGTCTATGATATAATCTTAAGAATGATCTAGATTCACAATAACGCATATATAAGATATAAATTGCCTTAATATATGTATAGTTGACTTTAAGTCTTCTTAAGCATCCAAGGCTTGACATTCCTGGCCCTCACCAATTTTTGGGCAACATATATTGGGCATAAACTATGCAAATTAGCAACTTGCTGAGACATATCTCTCAGGTAGAATTTGCAAAAGTAGAAGATTGATTCCAGACTGCTGCTCTGAGGATGCGATTGAGAGGAACATTATTAGGAAGAAGATAGCACCCTAACTTCGTGAGACTTAATATTTAAGAAAAATGTCTCTCCGGATTAGTTATCTATAGACAAGTTATATTAAGCTACCCATCTCGAGACTGAAGTCTTAGAGATGTCATGACTGCCTTTAATTTGTAAAAATAGTCTAGTTCTATTCTGACAATAAGAACTAGTCATCCACCACCGTGGGGTTTAAAGCACTTTTACAGCCGACTAACTTCACCCTGGGTCGCGATGCTACTCTTAATTACAACTAGTAAAACAGAAAGCAAAATGGGCAGTTGTTGAAGGTGACCAAAATGCTAGCATAACTACACGTTTAGAAACCTTGTGTAGCGGTTCATATAGGGCTTTTTTGTAGACAATTTAAGACCCAATAAAATCTCCATTTCGGGTTGAGAGATCTTTGAACTTGGTTGCAATTCAAAAGATCTAATAAATTCTGAGAAGACTGGATTAGACCCGACTCTGTTACCAGTCTTAAATTTAAGTCTATGTGAAATCATGGATCTATAGCCCTTGATGGTACTGATTTGACATTTTGTTTGCAGAAAAAAGGAACAGTAAGAGGGGCCGAGACCAGATTGACCTTCTTTCTATGAAACCAACTCATTTTGCATCATACACTTTCTGCTCTTCTTGATTTAGAGACTAAATCTGCAACGTTTTGCAAAACTTTTTATCTCTAATTGATTGTTTGATAACTCCCAAGCGTGAAGTGTTAGAGTTTTAAGATTGATATTGAAACTTTCCTTACGTTGTGTTAGTAAGTTTGGAAAGTACGGACAGTAGCAGGAACACCTTGAGAACCAAGGACGTCGAGGCCAAAGAGGAGCAATTAGAACTATTCTGCACCGAGATTAACGGATTTTGGTTAGAATAGATGCTATCAGAAATGTTGGTTGGTGGAAATATATAGGCATGTAAATTGTTCCAATTCATTGATAATGCGTCTATCGCAAAGGCTTGATTGTCCTAAACTGGAGTTACATACAGTGGCAGTTTGTGACTGAATCGAGTCGCAAACAAATTCACATTGGGAACATTGAGCATTTCAAAGATGCAATTCGCCACCGTTTGATTCAGGGACCATTCTGTATTAAAAGGTTTGTCTAGTCTTGATAGACGATCTGCCAGAATGTTGAATTTGCCTGGGATATGACGAATTCTGCGATAATGTCGTGTTCCAGGCACCAATGGAGAACTTCCCATACTTTTATGTATAGGTCGGGGGGGGGGGGGAGGGGGCGGTTCCTCCTTGTTTGTTGATATATGATACCACTGCTGTATTGTCGGATGTCATAACATAAGTGATGTAAATAGTGCATGGCTTCCTTCAGTGCAAAATGACTGGCCATTTCTAGAATGTTGATATGGAGCTGGGATTGGTCTTCCGTACAGCGACCATGAAAGGATAGTCTCATCGGTTCGAGATGAGCTCCCCATCCATAATGAATGGCATCCGTAAAAAGGAATGCATTGGGATCTTGAGGATGAATGAATGTTCCCTGAGCGAAGCGATTGGTTTCAAGCCACCATTTCAAATAAAGGCGGATCATACTGGTGATCGGAACTTGATGATCCAGTGGTAGAATATGAGGTTTCCAGACCGACAACAGACACATTTGTAGCGGTCGTAAATGAAGTCTGCGTAGAACAACTAAGTTTTCTGCAGCACTAAGTTTGCCCAAAAGAGAAAGAACAGTTCGTGCCGAAACTTTAGTCTTAGTTAGAAAGTGTTTGATTGTCAGAAGTAGTGATTCGATACAATCTGGTGGTACCTTGACTATATTCTGTTGTGTCAGAAATTCCATCCCTATGAAGGTGAATTCCTGAGCTGGTTTAAAATCTAGGTTTGGAATGAATCCTAGACTTTGAGCTGTTTGGAGGCAATATATTGTTTGAGATGTAAGTCTGCCGTGTATCAAATCTCTTATGACCAAATTGTCTAGGTATGGAAAATGTGTAATGGCACGTTGACGCAAGTGAGCAGCGATTACGTCCATCAGTTTGGTGAAAATCTACCGACAGGGACATTCCGAACGGTAGTGTAGTGAATCGGGAGACTTGATTTTCGAAAACGAAACAAAGGTACTTCTTTGACTGAGGATGAATCGGAACATGTAGATAAGCATCTATCAGATCTGTGGAGATATACAGATTCTATAATAGAAAGATCTATTACAGGACGTAACTTGCCGTTCTGTTTGCAAAGATGAATTAGCCGGGAATAAAAAAACAGCGTTCCCGGATCTTGTACTCTTTCCACTGCCCGTTTCTGGAGAAGTTCCGTTATCTCTTCTCGTTATAACTGAACAAGATGATTCATACTTATCGGAATAGTAGATAGAGGGGGAGTCGAATTGAATGGTATCCTGAAACCTTCCTGGACGATAGACAGGACCCATTTGTTTTGAGTTAATGCTCCCCACTGTTCCACAAAGTTGGCCAATCTTCCTCCCACTGGAATACCTGGACGAATAGGTAGTGGAAAGGGTTGGCTTTCAGAACTTTGTTGAAGACGAGGCATGTTTAGAGGAGGGGAACTGTTTTATGTTACTACTCCTTTTAGGAAAGTCCTTTTTTGTATTCGACATATAGGACTGTGCTTGATTCTTAGACCTATACGGTTGGTTTTGCCTAGGTCTAGAAAATTTTGTCAGCTGTCTAGGTATTTTGAATGAGCTTGTAGCCAAATATGATGCTTTTTGTTGTTGTATAATTGTATTACTAGCGAAAGAAGCCAAAAATCTATGTTCTTGCACTTCGAAATTAAATTTTGCAACTTCCTTGACCTTATTGTCAAATAGTTGTTGAGAATTAATTGGAGTATTTCTCAGTTCATTACCAGAATGATCCATAAGACTTTAGATGAGGCTATAGCTGCGTCACGTCTAGCTTGAAATAATTGTATGGCCAGTATAGCCGACACGACTGTAGCATGCCTGGTTGATTTTGCTACCGCTTTCAAGAGTCTGGACAAGGCACTGACTGACATAAACTCTTGTTGCAGGCATTGATTAGCTGCCGATGAAAATAGGTCAGCATGGGAATTAATAGCCACTAAATTGCGGGCTATTTTTTCCCATATATCCATGTTTTTGATTGGAATAGAATATTTGTCCCTGCTAGACATGTTTAATTGCGAAGCGTCTGTATCTAGATGGGGAATATTCTAAGTAGGAGAATATTGAGATTTATTGTAATATTTCATATTAGCCAACAATTTTACTAACTTTTGGGGACATGTCCAGCCTTGACCAAGTTTATACGTGTATAATTTGTTCTGGATGTACTTGGCAGTATTTTCGACTAATTTAAATTTAGGAAGAACTTGTAAAGGGGCTGAACGCAACTCCATAAGTTGTTCAATTCCTGAAAGAGGTCTGGAGGGAGTATGGTCTTCCAAAGGTCTCGGACACATCTCCTCCGGTAATAATTTGAAGACTTCATTAATGGCCTTATCAAAGAACCAGGTTTCTTTTCGTATTCCGAACCTGCGTCCTTTGATAGTTGGTGCACCGCATTATCGCAATGTATATTCGGCGTTTCCTGTTAAAACCCTATCAAGTTGTTGTGATGTCTGAACATTGACAACCTGGGGAGAGGGATGTCTTTATCTTTGGTATCGACCATAGTCTTTAATACATTCAGAAGAAGAAGAAGGAGATCGTCGTTTTCTATTCTTTTGCGAATGTTTAGAAAATTGTGACTTTCTGCTCCTTCTGGGAGAAGACAAAGAATGAAGAATAAGAAGAAGATGATGAGGATGAGCTGTATCTTCTCCTCTTTTATTGTTTAGATTTAGGCTGATCTCTTCTGCTCGGTCCTTAAAGAGAACCAGACATATTAGACATCCAAGTATTTGTTGGCGGTTCGATCCCAATACTTGGGTCTGACATAGTATTGAAATCAGGTTACAGTGGTAGCCGCACACTTTGTTTATTCACTGAGTTCGGCGCTCATTCATAACTGCTTGCATCGAACTCAAGGATGTCTATAATTGGCCACCTGGTTTTCAGTGCCTAACGTTTGCTGCCTGGTGACCGGTGCCTGGTGACCAGTGACTGGTGCCCGGTGACCAGTGACTGGTGAATGATATCCAGTGACTGGTGGCTGGTGACTGGTGCCTGGTTTACCAGTGCCCAGTGCCTGGTAATCGACAGTGGCCCGTGCCTGGTGACTGGAGACTGGTGCCTGGTGTTCACCACTCAATGACCAGTGCCCGGATGACCGGTGATTGGTGACGTGACAGGTGACTGGTGCCCAGTGACCGGTGAGTGGTTGACCAGTGCCTGGTGAAGATGACTGGCGCCTGGTGCCCGACGACTGGTGACCGGTACCTGGTGGACTTATACTATGGGTGATATGCCCATCTGTATAGATGCCACCACTCTGGGACCTACCTCCCGGCAGTACTGCTGTTCGGGATGGTGATCCCATCCTTTTTAGAGTTGTCATCGGAAAAGTCAGAATTGACACTTTTCTTCATTTTGGCTAATCTCTTCTTAGTCATAGGTGATCTTCTTGAGCAGTACAATCTGCGCTTGTCTGCTAGATCCTATACAGGGGACAACAAGGTCTTACAGCTCAGACACGTTGAGAATCTGGAACAAGAAGTACAAGAAATACAATTAGAATGATTATCCCACGACGCTTTGATATGACCACAAACGCCTCGAACGATCGGCATCAAAAGCCATAAAAATGTATGACATCGACCGACGATCAATAATAACACAAGATCGAAAAGCAAAATTGGAAAAAAGAAAGAATCATGTGTGAAAGGAATAATAAAGAAACATAAGAATACCAGGAAATAAGAAATACTCAGGAGAAAAGAGAAATAAATTAGATTTTTTTCACCCGGTGAACAAATCCTATTTATTTCTTTGTTCCACAGGAAAGAAACTGAACACGTGATCAAATAGCGGGAAAAGTGGCGTCACACACGTAAATGCTTAAGGGACCTTCTGGATTAAGACTTGCCATTTTCTGTAGAGGGTTGAAATAAAAAACAGAATAGCACATTATCCATAGGTTAATGTATTATGCAGTTAAAACATCTTTCCTGAGTTTCTTATTTGATTCTTGTATTTTTGATGCTACAGAAACGTAAAAATTAGGATTTAACTTGAAACAAAAAGTGCGTTATTTTTGTCGTTCAGGATATCAACAAAAGATTTATTCAAGTCTTTTCAAGCGACATAATTTAATGAGAAGAGCGAAGTTCCAGGTCAGCTTCTACCCTCTGTATATGCATTGGCTCATAAAAGCCTTTGCTGTTCTCCTCCAGATAATACAATATACACAAAGGGAAAAGAGACTGCCTTAATCAGCGAGTGCACATACGTCAGCATGCGCTATTTGCATATATGAGCACCAAACGTGTGTCGAGATTATTATTAAAATTGACACCTGTTTATTTTGGACTGGTTAAGTGTGCTATTTGCAGCATTTGTATGCTCTTTACATGTTTTCATATGATCAATAGCTATTGTTAACGCATGGCTTAACCACTTTTCGCTCATGTCGGTACACAAATTTATCAAATGTCATATATCTTGACATAACTAACACTATGTTCTATTATTGTGTCTATTCCTGGACATCTTCTAAACTAGTTTTCAAGGAAATTGACACCCCATTCCGGCAGTATGTACAAAGAACATACGTCACACAAATAATGCATGTAAAGTGTACTAGTTTACATATAGATAGGCAGATGTCTCAACAAGGCGGACCATATATATGCACATTGAAATTATTGTTTCTACCTATTTTCACTACAAAAATGCAACATCGTTATTTAGTTGTACCACAAGCAAGCACAAGACTAACGTGAGGACTAATGACTTGGGGTAGGGGACCAAATTCATTTTTAAATGTCAAGCTTGTCAAAGTACGTTCTGTCGTAAGCAGAATGACACCTTTATCATTCCGAGATCTTTATTCTTGTTTTCGGTCACTTTACATGGTTTCACGGCACAGCAATCGAAGCTGGGGAAACCTGGTCACTTTCCTGACGTGTACGCAAAGAATGCCATTGTGCGACAGGTGAGCGCTGTGACTGTAACATTCTACTCCAGTGTGTATATTCGTGTGGCCCTGTCCCGTACTTTCCTAGCACTATCCTCCCTACAAAGTCATCTCTGCTTTTAGAATTGTAATCCCAGACTGTCAGAACTATACTGGACGTTTCAAGCTGTTGCGGACTGATGTTAAAACTAACTGACTCGTTGAATACTGGGTCAAGTGTATTCTTTTTGATCGAGGTTTTCTTTGTTTTGATTGGCTTCTCGAAATGCACCAGCGTTATTTTCACAAATGGGTCTGCAAAGACAAAAATAAAAATAATATATACTGTAGAAATAACATCGGATCAGATTACACTGAAATTATCTGCGAACTACTCACTTTATAACACTTTAATATAGTTACGTTGTAAAAATCGGACAATAGTCGGGCTTCTCAATTCCTGTAGCTTGCAAAAAACATAACCATAACATCGGAAAGATACACGGCTGGATTGTTGTATCTATAAAGCTTGGATATTGTTTCATACAAAACCGCTCTAAAGAAATGCGAAACTAATTGCATTTTGGAGAAACGCATGCATTTTGCATGATACTGGTTAAGAGTTTTGTCGATCAACTGTAAGTTCTATTAAGCGTATATAGGCACAAAAAGATAAACTGGCTATTGTTATTGTTGCAATGTTTATAAACATCGGGATAATAATATATTAGGATTTCAATGCGACTTTTCCAACATATTCGATCGATTTGTTCAGATAAGTATATTTTTAAAATATACCTTTACAACACTACCCCAAGAACTGCAGCCTAAGGTGCAGTACACTGAGGTAGAAAGCCACATAGTGATTTGGTGTGTTTTGTACAGGTTTATAAATACAGGTATTTTGCCAATGTTTTTTAAATAAACCAAACACGTAGAGCTGTGACGCCGATTGTGCTAAAATTAGAGACATGTTTATCAAACTATTTACATTATCGCTGGTACAATACACCCAATATACATCCAACTCACGATAAATCAAACTTTACAATTGATATCTGAATATAAATTAGCACTGATGGTTTAAAATTCTTGTCGCGTTTTGTAAAACGGCGTGTATTTTATGGAATTTTGATGAACATTTTACTTTGCGGAAATTACGTCAGTTATTATATAGAGGATCTTACATGAGTGGTCATTTAATATGAAATTTATGAAACGAGTTTGGGTAATTCAGGTATTTTGCGAGCTTTGGCGAGCAAAATACCGAAATTACCCAATGAGTTTCATAAATTTCATATAAGATGACCACGAATGTAAGATGCTGTTTATCACATGGCCCTTCCGATGACAAAAATTGCACAAAATATATTTTTTAAGATAACGACTTTCCATAGCTAAGCGGAACAACTCACTACCAAGGATTCAATAATACTACACAAAATAGTTCGCATATTATTTGATAAGTACCGAAAATTACTAGAAACAAGATAAATATCCCATTTATTACTTCGTTAAACTGAAGGAAATAATGATGATTTTTTTTTAGATAATAAATATTTCATTTGAATAAATCAATTCAAAACTAAACATTCCATTGAAGAACGTCATTCAGCAAGTCAATACGTCACTGAGAATCAGTACGGAAATCCCCCCACAATCAGCTGTCGTATTTAAAGGTCATTGACCTTGATCAACACAGTTCATACGGTGGTTGACACACTCAAGTAAATGTCGGATTTCAAGACTATAAAACATTTTAATTGTTGTTTGGATTTTAATTTGACATATTTATTGACTGTCTGAGTTGACGGTTCGACGATATCGATGTTGAAAGTGCCTCCAAATATGTTGCCGGAAAACATCGAATTTTAACCACCATGAATATTTCTGGTAGCCGTGTTATTCACATTGTGATAGTTTTGTGTCTCCCCCCTCCATCGGTCTGACATTTATCGTTCATCTCAAAATCATCTCAAAATTGAAGACAGGATCTGTTCCAAATGTGAAAGTTGTATCGGCGAACGCGGACACCATCTTAGTTGCTATCAATAAGCGGAGTAATACGAATATTTATGAGGGTAATTACGCTAACCAATGAGAAGCCTTGCAGGTGTTATTACACGTGTGGCTATATGATTTTATGACATGGGTTATTTCACTGAATAACGACGGTCATGTGATAAGTTTACCCAATATAGTTCATTATCATTACCCAATATAGTTCGTCAACTAAGGTTTTGAAATTATGAACACGAACAAATGCGCGGCGTTTCCCCTCAACATGCATGTTTTAGACTTACGTAAGTACAATGCAGTGGTCTATACGACTATTTTTTTATTGAAAAACTATAAGCAGAAACGCCCGAAAGATGTCTGGTAAAATTTAAAATGTCATCCAAAATGGTATCATAAAATATGAGATCAAAAGTTTACTTACAGTTTATTGTAGCGGCCATATTGGACGAAAAATTGAACAGTTTTTGGTGTTAATCCATTCCAGTATACCTTCTAATAAAGGCTATAGAAAATGGTAGAAGGTTTATTTGAAACGCAGTTTGCATGCAAAATTTAAAAATTGATGTTAGACAGGAAAATGGGGTACTCTCCCTTAAATGCAGAAAACAACCGGGGTGTCACTAATGACGTCATGTTTACATATGTGCATGAGAAAATAAACATTTTGCTTTCTGTTTTGAGCATTTTATCCTCAATTTTATGATTTTAACCTGAACACACAAGGTTTTGTATACTTGAAAATTGTTCAGTATCTACTGGCCTCCACAGAAACGTGCAAGTTTTCGCGAAATGCAATGTATGCATATCTGCTATACAGCTGTTTATAAACATACATGCTCAGGCTTTCTTCCTATATTGAAATAAATCGTATATCTTTCCGATGCTAGGGTTAGCAAAAATTGAGTACTGGAGTCCTTACTACAAGTTTTATTGTCCACTTGACGTTAGTCGAAAGAGATACTTAAAATGATTTCATCCGGCCATCCAAAGACGCAGTCTTGTATACACTCCTATGGTCCTGAATATATTTTGATCTCGGGATGGAGACTACTTGACATGAGTTCCCCACATTGTTTAATAAAATTTCAATGAATCTGTGAATATACATTTACTGAATATCGTTTGGCACCAATGAGGGATATAGCATGTTTATTACTCCTCATAAATATAATTAATCAAACCGAATCTGCTATTTTCTGGTGAATTTCTACTTCAGAACAGTTTGTCTTGTTCGTCTGTCATTACTGACAATGACCAATCCTAATCAACTGTGTGATGTGTTATTATTTGTGTGTTCTAAGATGGCTGATGAGACCAATCTTAGCTCTAAACTGCCTGTTGCAGATAGAACAAGAGAGGTCTGAGGAAGAAAGCTCTGTTGGTGATGCCTTAGCTCTGGCTTTCCGCTGTGCACGTTTCTGCTCGGCTTCGCTGATTCGTTTTGCTTCGTATTCACCAGCTCCCCTTTTTATGAGGCCTCGCCACTTTGTACGATCTTGTGCAGTCTGTTCCCATGACTCTGTTGGTATGTTGAAGTCTTTAAGGGAGGCTTTGAGGGTGTCCTTGTATCGCTTCTTCTGACCACCATGGGAGCGTTTTCCTACTTGAAGTTCTCCATAGAGGATTTTCTTTGGCAAACGTTCATCAGGCATTCTGGTAACATGGCCTGTCCATCTTAACTGTGCCAATTTCAGAAGAGTATGTATACTCTGCATCCCTGCCCTTTTCAGGACTTCTGTGTCTGGAATCCTGTCTTGCTACTTGATCTTTAGAAGTTTTCTAAGACAGCTTGTATGGAAGTGGTTCAGTCTTTTGGCATGCCGTTGGTAAACTGTCCAAGTTTCGCATGCGTATAATAGTGCTGGCAGCACTACCGATCTATATACTTTCAGCTTTGTGTCAAGTCTGATTCCACTTCGGTCCCAAATACTTCCACGTAGCCGGCCAAATGCTGCACTAGCTTTGGCAATTCTAGCATTGACTCCATCATCAATGTGCACAACTCTAGACAATGTGCTTCCAAGGTAGGTGAATTTGTCTACCACTTGCAGTCGTTGACCTTTCACTGTGATGGTAGGCTCCTTGTAAGGCTTTCCAGGTGCTAGCTGATATACTACCTCAGTTTTTTTTTATGCTAATTGTGAGATCATAGCTGTCTAATGAATCAGATACTTGATCCACACCCTTTTGCATTTTCTCTTCTGTTGGAGCACCCTTTGCCATGTCATCAGCAAAGAGGAACTCGTCTAGCACCTCTGTCTGCACCTTAGATTTAGCTTGCAATCTTCTTAGGTTGAAAAGTTTCCCATCAAAGCGATACCTAATAGGTATACCATTGTCACCATCCTGGAAAGCATCTGTAAGCATGGCAGAAAACATCATGCTGAACAGTGTTGAAGCTAGTACACAGCCTTGCTTAACTCCATTTGTCACAGGAAATGGATCAGAAAACTCGCCATCATTTTGGACCCTTGCAAGCATACCATCATGGAACTACCGCACCATTGCTATGAATTTGGCAGGATAACCAAACTTTGCCATAATTTTCCAAAGTCCCTCACGAGTGACTGTATCAAATGCTTTGGTAAGGTCGACAAAGGTCATGTAGAGGTCCACATTCTGTTCCTAGCATTTTTCTTGAAGCTGTCGTGCTCTGAAGATCATGTCTATTGTTCCTCTGTTTTTCCCGAATCCACACTGGCTTTCTGGTAGAAGCCCTGAGACCGTTCCAGGTGTTCATTCAGTCGGTTCAGTACGATCCTAGCAAGAATCTACCCAGCAATTGACAATAAAGAGATGCCTCGATGATTGTCACAGACTTGAGGATTCCCTTTCCTTTTGAATAGGTGGATAATTGTTGCATCCTTGAATTCTTCAGGGATGGCTTCTTTTCTCCACATAATGTGAACTAACTCTGTCAGTTTCTCTGCAACTTGAGGACCTCCGGCTTTGCAGATCTCTGCAGGTATTGCATCTGAACCTGGAGCCTTGCCAGATGACAGGAGTTTTATTGCTTTCACTGTTTCAGAGACGGTTGGAAGCTCATCAAGCAGCGGATTACATTCCACCTGTTGATAGCTTCATCACTGATAGATGACGGCCGATTAAGGACACCATCAAAGTGTTCAGCCCATCTGTTCAAGATAGCTTCTTTGTCAGTCAGAAGACTAGTTCCATCTGCACTAAGGAGTGGGGTGGTTCCTGAGCTCTGGGGACCATATACTGTCTTGAGTTAATCAAAGAACTTTTTCATGTCCTTTCTGTCTGCAAAGGACTTGATTTCATCAGCCTTTTTTCTCAGCCAGGAGTCTTGCATGTCTCTGAGCCTCGTCTGAACTGTCTTGCATATGTTTGAATAGGCAGTCTTGCTAGGTACTGAGCTGGTATTTCTGAGGTAAGCCTGTGTTTTTTGTGTTTCTCTTCAAGGAGTCCCTGAATTTCTTTGTCATTCTCATCAAACCAATCTTGGTGTTTGCGAGATACTGGTCCTAGGGAATCCATTGCTGAAGAGTGAACGGTGTCTCTGAAGACTGTCCAGCTCTCCTCTACATCTTCTGAACTGTGTTCCAGTGCATCTAAACGGCTGCAGAGATCGTTGACGAATGCTTGCCTCTTGCTGTCTTGTTTCAGCTTGGAGACATCTAATTTCTTTGGCACCTTCTTGCCTTGTGGTCGTCGTACAGGCTGAATGCGCAGGTTGAGTTTGCTGACAACAAGCCTGTGATCTGTCCAACAGTCTGCACCACACATAGTTTTAGTCACTCTGACATCCTGTCTGTCCTTCCTTCGCACTATGACATAGTCAATGAGATGCCAGTGTTTGGAGCGAGGGTGCATCCATGTTGTCTTTCTGCGAGTTGGTAGACGGAAGACTGTGTTGATCATTAATTCATGCTCTGCACACTTCCTTAAAAGAAGGAGTCCATTGCTGTTGCACTTCCCTACACCTTCAGATCCAATCACTCCTTCCCAGGTCTGGTGGTCTGTGCCCACTCTGGCATTGAAGTCCCCGAGGAGGATGAGTTTGTCTGTCCGGGGTGCTGCAGAAATCACAGAACAAATCATCATAGAACTTGTCTTTAACCTCATCTGGGTTGGTCATTGTGGGTGCATAAGCACTTACAATTGCTGCATGCCTCTTGCCAGATAAGGGAAGTCTCAGCGTCATCAGGCGGTCATTTATGCCTTTGGGAAGTCCTGAGAGCTTGCTGACGAGGTGTGACGATGGCGAATCCTACCCCTGCTTCACGCCGCTCTTCTTTCTTGCGTCCACTCCAGAAGAAAGTGTAGCCAGCACCAACTTCTTTTAAAAGCCCTTCTTCTGCAAGGCGAGTCTCACTCAGAGCTGCAATCTCGACTCTGTATCGGTCAAGTTCTCTACCAACTAGAGCTGTTCTTCGCTCAGGTCTGTCAGAACTAGAACTGTCCATTAGGGTACGCACATTCCAAGCGCCGATGGTTAAAGGTATCACCTTCATCTTCTTTTTTCTTGTTTGACCGCTAAGTGGGATTCCCGCTGATCGCGGTTAACCAGCCAGGAGTTTTGAAGCAGGCAATTGTTTAGGGCACCTTTTCTAGCCCTTTCCCCATGCTACGGGGATGAGCAGTGCGATCCTAAAAAGGTCTGCTCACTCGCTCAGTTCGGCTGCCGAATTCCCCATACTGCTTCGCTCTTAAGGAAAGCGACCATATAGAACCAAGCCGCCTGTGTGCAGGTCCGCAACTACAGCTTCCAGTGTTTCCTCATCTGCTGCTTCGCCGCTCGCCCATCGCCACAGGGCTTTTGTATGATTTGCATATATGTGCTTGCTGTGAATGTGTGTTGCTGATTAAGATGACATGCGCTGTGAATTGGATTGTAGTGAGGGAGAGGCGCGCAGAGTCAACCTCACTCTCTCATCCTGACCTAGCTAGATCCAGAGGCAAGACAGTGTCAGGACATCTGGAGCTAAGCCCGGATGCAGTGGATGACCATGACTTCTTTTGTGCCTTGTCATGCTCTCCATGCTCCACAACATGCTGCTGCATCGCCATTTGGGCCGTTGAATCATAGTAATGATTTCTTCCGCCCCAGCTGCCGAAGCAGACTTTACATAACTGGAACAGGCAAATCCAGGTATGCAGGCTTTTGTTTGGAGTTGCCAACTCCTAGATGGATTGCCGACCAGGTCTTCAGAGCCCCATTTACCCTAGATATTGCTACACAGATTCTGTTAACAGCTATATAGAAGCAGTAACTTAAATGTCTTATGTAGCACTTGACAGATGTAAGTCAAGCAGAAAAGGACCTATAGTTTTATTTATACCCGTCAACAAACAAGTAATTCTTGTAACCTGAGAATCGGGGACACTAAACAGTTTGTAATGATAAGTCAACATACCAAATCGTATTTCGGAAAATCATAAAGTCGATACACACAAAGGCAAAATTAAGAATGTTCAGACAGACAGACCTGAAATAAATTGGGTGGAATCAGGCTTCCAGAAAGTACGCATGCCTCGCACACCATGCCTATCAGCCTGAACAGAGATTTAGGAAAATATTGGAATTATTATTCGGTGTTTAGAAAGTGTGTTACTACAACGGCAGTCAACAAAGACTTATTTGATATCCGTAACACGTAGCCCCAGAGCGCCAATATGCTCATAGTGCTCATAGTGTTATCTCTCCTGAAAATTCGAAGCCATGGTAAAAGCAACATATCAGCAGGACCAGTGTGGGTCCGAACTGTGGTCAGTGGTCATGCGCTACTTTTCTGATACAGGTTATTAAAATATGGAGCTGTTATTTTAGTTTAAAGATTGACAATTCATTGTGCACATAATGGTGGAAAGAAACCGTCAACTAGTTTTGAATTTAGAAATACAGTTAACCACATTGCATATATATATATATATATATATATATATATATATATATATATATATATATATATATATATATATATATATATATATATATATATATATGTGTGTGTGTGTGTGTGTGTGTGTGTGTGTGTGTGTGTGTGTGTGTGTGTGTGTGTGTGTGTATATATATATATATATATATATAAGAGTTGACGTTACATGTTTTTGTTTAATTACAACAATGTTTTTACAAACGTGTAAACGCGTTTCGCTCAGCTCGTCAGGACTGTTGCATAATAACTTACTAACGTCGTCATGTGACGCAACGTCCGTTCACGTGACGTGAGTTTACGTAAGTTGATTATTTGTTCATAGAACATTTAATTTAGGATTGAAACTTTTGATGAAATATTCTTCCTTGGCTAACCTGGCAGAAATACTTTCTGAATGCATTTTAAAAACTGGAAACATTTAGGGTCATTTCTACTACAAATGCCAATATGTTCACTTAAAGGTAGCTGTCTTCTTGAAGGATCTCTTATTTGTATATGCATGTGTATATGTATGTGTAGAGACACACACAGTTAACACACACACACAGTTCACACACACACGCTAGTCCGATTCTGCATATGTTACTTGAGTTATTTCAGAAGTGCTGAGCTGGCTGCGCTAGGTTATGCAGTCAGGACGGAATTTCTCAGGTTACAAGAATTGTAACTGCTATCGGGGACACTGGGCAGGCCGCGCTGGCATGTGCGGACTGACCAGTCTTTTTGAAGCAGCAGGCGCGAGGTGTGATTTAGTTTATACAAATAAAAACAGTGCAGGATCGGAACATCCAATATATAATGCGCGGCACCATAAGAATCAATTAGGCCGGAAATTTAGGTTCAACATACGCATACGCAACGCGCAAACGTACGCACGAACATACAGACATGCACACACCCACATACATACACGCAAAAGTTTTTTTCTCTCTCTCTCTCTTTCTACGTTTTAATAGTTAGTTGAATTAATTATATTAAGAAATCATTGTAAATTGATTTGTTTTATTTCGCCTGCATAATTACTGGTGCAATGAAGGAGGCAAATTTAGGAAGAACTAGAAAAGTACCAACGCTTGCGCGGGTATTATATAAAATTTTGATTCATCGAACAGATTTCAATCTGGAAAAAAAGTTCGAAGGCTATTTTATTTAATTTATTTATTTATTTAATTCTATCTGTGTTCAACGTCACGATCTTTAAGTCATACCGCAACGATATCTTTATATGACAGGGAACTCAACATTCACCTTTAAAGTGCTGCCTCACTAAAATATCCCGAGCCAGACATGACGTAACATTCCAACTAGCCACGTTATACCAGGCCGCCAAGCGAAAGACCAGCTACAGTAATATCATGTTTAAATTCTTTGGTATAGGTTGGCCGGGGATCGAGCACACAACCTCTCGAATGCAAGGCGGACGATCTGGCAACTTAGCCACTTGCGCCGGTAGATTCGTAGGTAATCGGCCTGCTGATTTCGGACGGTTTAACTCTTTCACTGCCATAGTCGATAATAGGCTTTTGCAAACAGCGTAAATCCAGATGAGACGGCTCATAATGAGCTGTCTTATCTGGATCTACGCTGTTTGACATTCAGTATTTCACCTTTGCATATAAACTTTCCAAGCGATAGTTTGTTAAAAAAAAAAAATACGACAAATTTGGCGCCCAGGGGAGAGTCAGGCCAACATGGGTAGCCGCCGTTTGATCACTCTGGCTGCGCACTCGATGGGTTGTTAAGGGTTCAAGGTTTCTACGTGCGGACAGTGAAGACGGACCAGACTGGGCAGACGCGCAGGTCATTTAGTTGATTTTGCCATGCGACGGCTCATAGATGCAGAGTTGCCTCTAGGACCAATTACAGTCGACTCTCAATAGCTCGAACCCGATGGTGATCAGATTGGGTTCGGACTGACCCAGCGGTGTTTGGGATGGTTCGTAGAGTGAGTACGACGTAGCCTGTTTATAAAACAATTTATCTATATTGATCACAGAGGACAGTAATAACTGACCAAAATTAAAATATTTAATATGTAGATTTTTCAACGCAGTTTGAAATACATGAATTTTCCCGAAAAAAAAAAAAGATTCTTAATTACATATGCCATTACGTTCTCGTACTTTGTGCTTTTATTCGGTTCACACCCATGTCGTATATAGAAGCATCACTGCAATGTATAAATTGCCTATTACACCACACGGGGAATACCGAACGTTCAGTCAGATAAATACGCACCCGTATATGATTAGATGACGTCCGATTGATTTACAATGTGCACGAAATCTATTAATAGGTGGTAAATTCGAGAAGCTACTTTGGGAGAATTTGAATAAAGTATTGTCTGTTTCCCCACAAAAAAAACTGAAAATTGAATAAAATTCCGGAAATTAAGTATAAAATTTATCAATAAGAACAATATCGTTATTTATTTAAACCAACCAATCGCAGCAGGTTTTTACCGTTTCCTAGTTTTTGAGGCTAATTCGTTCTTTTAGTAGTATAGATTGTTGTAGATTAGGTACAGTATTTTAAGTGTTTCGATATCGTCTGAGCAGGGCACCGAGTTTATAATAGTTTGAGTTGATCCAATACTACTCTCCCTCTGATCATTATCCAAAAGTCGTAGGTGTTTGACATTAGTAATGTCAGTGACATTAGGGTTGCGATATTTGGAACGTCATGTCCCTGATTGTCATTCATACATTATATTCATCTGTAAACAAGAATGTATGGAAATGGAGCTTGCATATGTTGTTATGACGTTAAGCGGACGACGTTGCCGACGGTTAGCGAGCGCTCACTGTCGACCGCGTCGACGTCATTAATAGGGATGGAGGTCACGAATGAGTCACGTCGACGTCAGTGATGGGTCTATCATGGCGTCGGACATTCAGCCGCGAGGTCAATGACGTCATTCACTCTATACGGTAACGTGCGTTGTTGTAGAATAATGGGTAGGATCATAACAGGCTTCATCTTATGTTATTACAAAACCTGTCCTTAGTCTGTGTTTTGTTTATTTTTAGTTGTGTCCTTCCAAGGACATTTGATGTCAATATGAGATATATAGCCAGATCCAGTCTTGGGCGAGCAGAGGCCGCAAAACCCAAGTCTAGAAGTTATATTTAATATCTTGAGCAGCCAGAAGTATGAACAAGATAAGAATGTTCTTGTTATAGTGAAAAACACATTTATTTAAAGAGCAAAGGCTGTAAATAAATAGAAATAAAAATGTGGATGAGCTCAATCAAGAAGTTAAAATGAAAACTTTAAAAAAAAATACAAACCCAAGGCGCTATAGAAAAAATATAGGAAACAGAGGAATTCTCTTCACATTGGCACACAGAGTTATCCTCATTTGGTTGGGTTTATAATGAGTGTATTAAATTGATTGAGCAAGCCAGGTTAATCAAGTAATATACCAACCGTGCCAAACTGAAGAGATTTGCGTCGAAGAGATTTGCGTCAAATTGTGTGTGTTGTGTTCGTATGTTGCTATTTCTGTATTATCATGTGTTGTAAGTAGCACATGTAAAAAAAATATATAAAAAAATCTACCTTTGTTAGAGTCTGCTGTGTAGTGTATAGTTAGGCATCGCCGGCGTAACAATTTATTTATTTGTTTTTCTTATTTTTCAACATGTTTTTTTCTTCTTTTTTTCTCTCAGAATAAATATGATTCTGACACATAGTGTGAGATATAAACAGTTATAAAAATGATAGGCATACTGCGCATGTGATGACCTAAATGCTAAGATCGGTTCAGATCCGAATTTCATTCAAAATTATGATGATGAATATATTCCTTTTGATCCAGCTTATATAATTGACAGAACTGTTATAAGCCGTAGCGACACAGTATCTGAAAGAAACACGAAAATCCCTCCAAGGTTTTCAATGGAATAATCCTGGAACATTATTTTGGCAAAAATGCAAGATTTTGATTGCTATTCCTTATCATGTCTCACTTTTGCAGTTTGGATCTACAGTTATGCTGTAATCACGTATAATTGTGCAGCCATACATTATGATATGCAAGTTGGTAGTCTGATTTTGGAGTTTGCCTTGGTTCCTCCTTGTAGCTCAGATTATGCTCGGACTGTGGCACTGTGGTCGCTCATTCGTTCTTTGTCGTAAACGCTCGGCCGTTCGCAGCAGTAACTAAGAAATCTAAAAAAGAACGTATCGGTAGCACGGAGGTGAGCGCGAAATATAAACCTATAACTGTTTCACTCTGTTAAACGGCCAAATAAAATATGTTTTTTGCATTCAAAATTTTGTAAGATACTATCATAGGAACGTCACAGCAACGGCAACGTTAGTAACAGTAAGCCAAAACATGTGAAGTTTCAACTTCTGAGGCTTTCAATTCCACTTCAAGATACCTTGATGATTTATTAAGTAGTTGCGGTCATGGTACCTAAGCCGTAATCCAAACTCATAAATCCGTAAACGAATGACGAATCAGAATGTTCAGACCAACAGACATGGACCCCAGAATAAAGGGTGTAATCAGGCGTCCGCGGATAGTAAGCATTATTTGGTAAGCAAGCTTCGCCCACCATGCCCATAGGCCTGAACGAAGGAAATATCGGTAGAAGCGTATGTCCGGGATTTTGGAAGTCTACTTATGGCGCGTGAGTGGCAAAAACATCAGAAACAATTGTGGAAACTGCCACATTGTAGGGATTGACCAGATCATGATGTCTCCCATAGAATTTCTTAAGTGTTGCTACCACTTTGGTTTTTTGATACCCCTGGCTCAACAACTTTGTAGTGATCACTTTCCCACGCTCCATGAAGTCCTGATAATTTGAACAGGTTCTGGCATAACGGATTAACTGTGAAACGTAAACGCCGTATGCTGGTGCAGAAGGGATATTACTGCTCAGGAATGGAAAGTTAACAATGGGAAAATTGAAGTCATCCTGTTTGTCGTAAAGCCTAGTAGCAAGCTTTCCATTGTCAATGTAGAGATAACAATCCAAGTATGAGAAGGAGGCTGCAGTCTCCGTTGTTTCCTTTATTTAAATATTAAATATTGACAATAAAAACTTTGAACAAATGGTGGACCGCATATACCCTACTGAACTCCAATTAAATAAAGCCAATTCCTCTGATAAAGAGGCACCTTTTTATGCCCCCAACTTCGAAGATGTTGGAGGGCCATATTGCTTCTGTAGCGTTCGTCCGTCCGTTCGTCACGCTTTTTGTATGCATAGCATATTTTAGAACCGTGCATGCTACTGTTTTGAAATTTCTTATATGGATTCGTAATGAAAAAATTGCTGACACGTATTTTTTCTCGACAGGATTATACCCCTTTCCTGAGTTATGGTCCTTTGAAAAACATGGATGCAATCTTGTCAGCAAAATATCTAAAACATATTGAAGCTAGAGCCTTGAAACTTGATAAATGGACTGTAGTGATGTGTAGACAACCTGGTTAACTTAAGAATTGCTCTTTGTAATTTTGGACATTTTTACCTTGTCATCAAAATATCTCAAAAACCGTTGGAGCTAGAGCCTTCAAACTTGGTGAATTGATTGGTAATGATGAGTAAATAACCTGATTAACTTTTGGATAATTCTGAACAATATTTCATGAGTAATGGCCCTTTGTAAATTTGGGCAGTTTTCCCTTGTCAGCACAATATCTTGAAAACAGTCGAAGCTACAGCCTTGAAACTTGATAAAAAAGTAGTGATAAGTAGATGATCTGATTAACTTTTGAATGAATTCTGAAAAATACTTTATGAGTTATGGCCCTTTGTAATTTTGGGCATTTTTACCTTGTCAGCAAAATATATTTCAAAAACTGTAAGAGCTAGAGCCTTGAAACTTAAAAAAATTGATTGACAATGGTAAGTAGATGACCTGAGAAACTTTTGAATAAATTTAGACAAATATTTTATGAGAAATGGCCCTTTGTAAATTTGGGCATTTTTCCCTTGTCAGCAAAATATGTCAAAAACTATTAAAGCTAGAGTTTTGAAACTTGATGAATAAATTGGTATTGATGTGTAGATGATCTGATTAACTTATGAATAAAGTCTGAAAAATACTTCATGAGTTACGGCCCTTTGTAATTTTGGGCATTTTTACCGTGTCAGCAAAATATCTCAAAAACTGTTGGAGCTAGAGCCTCATAACTTCATAAATAGATTGGTAGTGATGAGAAGAAAGATAGAGGGGCCTACTGCTTCTGGACATGAGTAGTGCCCCTTTGTAAATTTGGGCATTTCCCTTGTCAGCAAAATATCTCAAAACTGTTAGAGCTAGAGCCTCATAACTTGATGAATAAATTGGTAGTGATGAGAAGATGACCTGATTAAATTTTATTAAATTGATTGACCAAGCCAGGTTAATCAAGTAATATACCAATATAGTTCCCCAACCGTGCCAAACTGAAGAGATTTGCGTCGAAGAGATTTGCGTCAAATTGTGTGTGTTGTGTTCGTATGTTGCTAATGTCTACATTATTATGTCTTGTAAGTAGCACATGTAAAAAAACTCTACCTTTGTTAGAGTCTGCTGTGTAGTGTATAGTTAGGCATCGCCAAACCCAAATCTTAATCAAATTGGAAGTCACCCTCGGTGCGTCTTGGCCGCCTATGGCGTAACAATTTATTTATTTGTTTTTCTTATTTTTCAACATGTTTTTTCTTCTTTTTTTCTCTCAGAATAAATATGATTCTGACACATAGTGTGAGATATAAACAGTTATAAAAATGATAGGCATACTGCGCATGTGATGACCTAAATGCTAAGATCGGTTCAGATCCGAATTTCATTCAAAATTATGATGACGAATATATTCCTTTTGATCCAGCTTATATAATTGACAGAACTGTTATAAGCCGTAGCGACACAGTATCTGAAAGAAACACGAAAATCCCTCCAAGGTTTTCAATGGAATAATCCTGGAACATTATTTTGGTAAAAATGCAAGATTTTGATTGCTATTCCTTATCATGTCTCACTTTTGCAGTTTGGATCTACAGTTATGCTGTAATCACGTATAATTGTGCAGCCATACATTATGATATGCAAGTTGGTAGTCTGATTTTGGAATTTGCCTTGGTTCCTCCTTGTAGCTCAGATTATGCTCGGACTGTGGCACTGTGGTCGCTCATTCGTCCTTTGTCGTAAACGCTCGGCCGTTCGCAGCAGTAACTGTAAGAAATCTAAAAAAGAACGTATCGGTAACACGGAGGTGAGCGCGAAATATAAACCTATAACTGTTTCATTCTGTTAAATGGCCAAATAAAATATGTTTTTGCATTCAAAATTTTGTAAGATACTATCATAGGAACGTCACAGCAACGGCAACGTTAGTAACAGTAAGCCAAAACATGTGAAGTTTCAACTTCTGAGGCTTTCAATTCCACTTCAAGATACCTTGATGATTTATTAAGTAGTTGCGGTCATGGTACCTAAGCTGTAATCCAAACTCATAAATCCGTAAACGAATGACGAATCAGAATGTTCAGACCAACAGACATGGACCCCAGAATAAAGGTAGTAATCAGGCGTCCGCGGACAGTAAGCATTACTTGGTAAGCAAGCTTCGCCCACCATGCCCATAGGCCTGAACGAAGGAAAAATCGGTAGAAGCGTATGTCTGGGATTTTGGAAGTCTACTTATGGCGCGTCAGTGCCAAAATCATCAGAAACAATTCTGGAAACTGCCACATTGTAGGGATTGACCAGATCATGATGTCTCCCATAGAATTTCTTAAGTGTTGCTACCACTTTGGTTTTTTGATACCCCTGGCTCAACAACTTTGTAGTGAGCACTTTCCCACGCTCCATGAAGTCCTGATTATTTGAACAGGCTCTGGCATAACGGATTAACTGTGAAACGTAAACGCCGTATGCTGGTGCAGAAGGGATATTACTGCTCAGGAATGGAAAGTTAACAATGGGAAAATTGAAGTCATCCTGTTTGTCGTAAAGTCTAGTAGCAAGCTTTCCATTGTCAATGTAGAGATAACAATCCAAGTATGAAGAGGAGGCTGCAGTCTCCGTTGTTTCCTTTATTTAAATATAAAATATTGACAATAAAAACTTTGAACAAATGGTGGACCGCATATACCCTACTGAACTCCAATTAAATAAAGCCAATTCCTCTGATAAAGAGGCACCTTTTTATGCCCCCAACTTCGAAGATGTTGGAGGGCCATATTGCTTCTGTAGCGTTCGTCCGTCCGTTCGTCACGCTTTTTGTATGCATAGCATATTTTAGAACCGTGCATGCTACTGTTTTGAAATTTCTTATATGGATTTGTAATGAAAAAATTGCTGACACGTATTTTTTTCTCGACAGGATTATACCCCTTTCCTGAGTTATGGTCCTCTGAAATACATGGATGCAATTTTGTCAGCAAAATATCTAAAACATATTGAAGCTAGAGCCTTGAAACTTGATAAATGGACTGGTAGTGATGTGTAGACAACCTGATTAACTTTAGAATTGCTCTTTGTAATTTTGGGCATTTTTACCTTGTCATCAAAATATCTCAAAAACCGTTGGAGCTAGAGCCTTCAAACTTGGTGAATTGATTGGTAATGATGAGTAAATAACCTGATTTACTTTTGGATAATTCTGAACAATATTTCATGAGTAATGGCCCTTTGTAAATTTGGGCAGTTTTCCCTTGTCAGCAAAATATCTTGAAAACAGTCGAAGCTACAGCCTTGAAACTTGATGAATAAGTAGTGACAAGTAGATGATCTGATTAACTTTTGAATGAATTCTGAAAAATACTTTATGAGTTATGGCCCTTTGTAATTTTGGGCATTTTTACCCTGTCAGCAAAATATATTTCAAAAACTGTAAGAGCTAGAGCCTTGAAACTTAAAAAATTAATTGACAATGGTAAGTAGATGACCTGAGAAATTTTAAAATTATTTTAGACAAATGTTTTGTGAGAAATGGCCCTTTGTAAATTTGGGCATTTTTCCCTTGTCAGCAAAATATGTCAAAAACTATTAAAGCTAGAGTTTTGAAACTTGATGAAATAATTGGTATTGATGTGTAGATGATCTGATTAACATTTGAATAAAGTCTGAAAAATACTTCATGAGTTACGGCCCTTTGTAATTTTGGGCATTTTTACCGTGTCAGCAAAATATCTCAAAAGTTGTTGGAGCTAGAGCCTTGAAACTTGGTGAATTGATTGGTAATGACGACTCGTTGACCTGGTTAACTTTTGAATAAATTATGAAAAAATATTTTAAGAGTAATGGCCTTTTGTAAATTTGGGCATTTTCCCTTGTCAGCAAATATCGAATACTGTTGGAGCTAGAGCCTCATAACTTCATAAATAGATTGGTAGTGATGAGAAGGAAGATAGAGGGGCCTATTGCTTCTGGGCATGAGTAGTGCCCCTTTGTAAATTTGGGCATTTCCCTTGTCAGCAAAATATCTCAAAACTGTTAGAGCTAGAGCCTCATAACTTGATGAATAAATTGGTAGTGATGAGAAGATGACCTGATTAACTTTTGATTAAATTCTAAAAAATATTTCAGGAGTTATAGCTCTTTGTAGATTGGCCATTTTACCTTGTATTATCTTTAGAGGCAAGCATAGGGTTGGGGGCATAGTGTTTTACTAACACAATATCTAGTATGGATTTGAATCTATGTATATCTAATGGTACAGTTTCCACCGAAATTTATGACAAACGGGACGATTTTGACAGTCAGTTTCCCTTTTCTGGATGGCGATGTCCCCCGGCGTACCTCATATGGTATATACATATTTCAGCTTATTAGATTAGCCAGAGCTTCTTCAAATCTTAGTGACTTTAATTGCCGTAGTAAAGCCCTTACTGCCAAACTTCTTAGGCAGAACTGTCGTTATTTTAAACTTCGTAAATGCGTTTTCGAAATTTTATCGCAGACACAGTTTATTGGTAGAAAAAAATATAAAGTCGGTCTGAAAACACTTCTGCTACAATGTTTATCGGAACCAGACGTTTACGGAAACTTTGCGTACAGATTTAGAAACATTGTGAGAAAATCTAACTTTTCGGAACAATTCAGAAAACTTAATTAACTGTTATAAAAGAACTGGCTATAGCCTGGATATTATGCGGCAGACTGCATACCTAGTCATTAACCCAATCATTGTTGATGGCTATGCTTCACTCTTTAATTGCACGGCGGCGGTTCGGGCCTCAGACTCAATGACGGCCTCTTCGTAAAACTTTAAACAGTGGGTTGGGGCTTGACGATTTGTCTTTGGCTTGGCCCGCCGTGGTTCAACTACTGGTTTTCATTTACTCTAGTACAAAGCCGAATTAGCAATGAGTACTCGTCTTTGTTTGTCATAGTGATTAATTTGATTTTTGTGTTTTCGCTTTGATACATTAACTGAGTTGGGACCCTTTGTGCGAACCGAATCTTTATGTATTTCTGTATTAAGAGTAGCATCGGGACCCAGGGTGAAGCTGGCCGGCCGTTAAAGTGCTTCCCCCCCCCCCCCACCCCCCGGTGGTTTATTCTACTGACCATTCGAAGGCGGTGGTTCCGATGTTAGTCTTATTCTTTGTTGCTTTGTGGTTTATTCTACGAGGCATTTTGTTTTAAGTCTTGCCTTGAGTTATTTTGTTCTTGTGATTTTCAGTCCTTTTAGCATTGCAATTACCTCACTTGGGGAAGAGAGAGCTAACCTTGGTGTTTTTCGTGCATTTGTACGATTTGCGCTTGTTTGGTTTTATCTGTTTTCTCTTCCTCTTGGTGTCTAGGAAGGGCTGTGGCTTGTGATTCTGGTACTCCCTGGACGTTTCTCTTACATTTTCTGGAGGAAAATTTGGCACAAAGTCGGCCTCTTCGTAAAACTTTAAACAGTGGGTTGGGGCTTGACGATTTGTCTTTGGCTTGGCCCGCCGTGGTTCAACTACTGGTTTTCATTTACTCTAGTACAAAGCCGAATTAGCAATGAGTACTCGTCTTTGTTTGTCATAGTGATTAATTTGATTTTTGTGTTTTCGCTTTGATACATTAACTGAGTTGGGACCCTTTGTGCGAACCGAATCTTTATGTATTTCTGTATTAAGAGTAGCATCGGGACCCAGGGTGAAGTTGACCGGCCGTTAAAGTGCTTTAACCCCCCACCCCTCGGTGGTTTATTCTACTGACCATTCGAAGGCGGTGGTTCCGATGTTAGTCTTATTCTTTGTTGCTTTGTGGTTTATTCTACGAGGCGATTTGTTTTAAGTCTTGCCTTGAGTTATTTTGTTCTTGTGATTTTCAGTCCTTTTAGCATTGCGATTACCTCACTTGGGGAAGAGAGAGCTAACCTTGGTGTTTTTCGTGCATTTGTACGATTTGCGCTTGTTTGGTTTTATCTGTTTTCTCTTCCTCTTGGTGTCTAAGAAGGGCTGTGGCTTGTGATTCTGGTACTCCCTGGACTTTTCTCTTACATTTTCTGGAGGAAAATTTGGCACAAAGTCGCCATTACGAAACTATTACACTCTATTAAACTGCCAAGTAAAATATGTTTTGCATTCATTCAAAACTCTGCCAGACACATCAGATACTAACATAGTAGCGTGACAGCGACGGCAACGTTGTAACAGTACGCCAAAACGTGTGCAGTTTTAATTTCTAAAGTCGGTTTTGCATATACGCACAATTATGAAGCTATTATGTCAAATAATTTTGTTTTTGTATTTATAATTCTGTCGGACATATACAGTTACTTTCGTAGTAACATCACAGCGATAACACCGTTAGTGACGCTGGCTAAATTGTGCTGTTTCAGTTTCTGGAGCAGATTTCGCGCAAAGTCGCCATTATGAAACTGTAACACTGTAAAAAAAAATAAAAAAAAATACTTACACAACACTATACGGAGATGCTGATGATCAAAACAGAGGAAACCAAATGAATGGACCTTAAATTACATGGTTGTTTACAAATAGTACTCAGGGGAGTTAACTGACTTTTGTCTCCCATTCATTCATGTAAATGTCTATGATTTCGGACAGGTTTTAGAGAATTATTACTCTTTCCAGTATCAATTTCTTTTTGAAATGAACTAATTTCTGTTTTGCCTTTTAAATATACAAATGACTGATATGTTACACACTTTAGCGGCACAAAATCTGTGTCTTTAGTGGCAAGCATTTTATATTTATATGCGCATGCAACCTCCAAATATTTCTGAACGAAAAAAATGCTATTTTCTAATATCTTTGAGTCTCCCAAGGCTTGAGCTGTACTTCTTCCATATCTGTATATATAGTTTTGAACAAACTGACATACTCACCAGATCCGCCAACTAAGTCTGTCTGAAGAAGCTGTTTAGCTTTAATGACGTCAATATTGAGACGTCCAGCGCAAGGAAGATAGTTCAAAGACACTAAAATCTCTCCGAGCTCATATCGGTCCTGAAAGAAAGGAAAAAGAGCTGTAATCTTTACAGTTTTGAATATGTACGGTGTAGATATCACATGCCACTATCTACAGAAACAAAGCACGCTTGTGTGCAGGCAACCGATCCTTTAACAAAACAGCGCATGTCGACCCACTAATAAATTCGGTAAAATTGTTGAAATTGGGCTCATGAGATTACCTTACAGATAAGATTAACCGTTTCACTGAAATTGACCTTTATTTTAAAGGTGCAACATTCCAACATACGACATAATAGACTAAATGATGGCTCGTTCCTAAACCTATTCCATATGATTGGCGCCTCAATATTGCTGTGTGTTGTCCGACCCTTCATAGCCTCGTCCAACTTTCGATTTTTCGTTTGCACTGACAACGAAGCCTCTACTTTTGTCCCATTGCAGTTTTGTCATTATTTGTAAAAACTGTGATGTTGCATTGGCGAGGTAGACGGCCTACGCGGAGTAAACACACGTTTGTACTTAGGAGTTGTGTCAGAATTAAGGACGCGGTTTCAATCAAATAACACTAAGGCTCAAGTACTGACCCTTCCAAGGCGGTTCCACTGTTGAAGGTTTTCTTTATTTGTATATCTGTTATTGCAGCTATGTCTTGGTATTGCGGGTCGCTATTCTTTCGTTGCCTCAGGAAAGCTGTGCTTCGTGATTGTGGTCTTTCCTGGGTAACATCATTTACACTTTCTATAGCTTTTGTAAACATTATATGATCTAGTCAGAAAAAGGGCAAGCTCTTGTAGCACAAAACTGCTGCCTCAGGCACCGTTTACTGACAATCGCATTTCATTGCATGATGCCATACTTTTAATAGACAAAGCATTCACATGGATTACGACCTATAAGATCTATAATTACATGATATGAACTTTTTTTTTTTTTTTTTTTTTTTTTTTTTTTTTTTTTTTGGCTTTTTGCGATTTTTTTAATATTCGTTTTTGAAAAAAAAAAATTGTCTAAGATAGAAGTTGTAGAAGAAGATAAGCGCCGACGCATCAGAGAGCTTTCAAAATTCAGATGTTCATAGAGCTCAGTGTATATAATCAGATGATGGTTTTACCATTTCACTAAGTTCCGTAAAATTTTAGAGTCGAAGAGAACCGCCCCTCTATATCTCAACGGCTGTTAGAAGCCAAGATGAAATATATGAGCAAAAGACGAATTACTTATGTTTATTATTGTTTCTTTCACAAAAATCAATCTTGTTTGTTACTGTTTATCAACCTTAAATATCATTCTTATTGTCTTAGTGAGATGATTCTAAAAGAATCTTAGTACTCTGTTTATCTAACGCCCAGCACCATTTATAAATTTAAAGCCGTAGAACTGAATACTCATAAATAGCATCAGCGATGATTGGCTAGCGACACTATACAATACTCTAAAGCAACCGTGGATGTCAATCTGCAGAATTTAGTATTTTGAAAAGATCAGTCTGTGTACGGCAAAACTGCTAAGTCCATAGAATGTTTTGGAGACGTCGGTGCCTCTACAGCTTTTATATACATAAGCATAATCAAAAAGTTATCGCGAAAAATTAATCTGAAAAAAAATCGAGTTTACCTATCGACGTCACCATAGTTTTGTTTCCTTTAGTGTACATCCTGGAAAGTACGCCTAGAGTGCCCAGGGTTGACATAACAATTGTTATGATATTCAGAAAAGCCTAATTGTATGAATTGTGATTCATACCCCCTAACAGTTCTGGAGTCTAGTGTAAAAAATACACAGTATAACGCCTATTAAGTTTTAAACATATTTTTTGTTTTATAATTTTAAAAAAGAAAGATACAGATCACTTTATCGGAATAAAGCTTGCCAAGTATAACTAAAAGAATGGAAATTACTTTCTGAAAGATTAATTTATAAACATTCAATAGATAACTTCAGAAAATGGAATTTAAAGTAAATAAGAGAACTCAGGAACTGATACAATCAGATCCACATCAAGCAACATTACCAAATGAAATGATAAAAAACTGTCATAAAGCAGCCACAAAATGAACAGACGTCAAGCAGAGTTGGCAACTCTTCCCCGAAAACATGTAAACTCTGTTACCAACACATAACATAATACACTTGCCTCTTTTTGTGGCGGGGCATAAAAATGCAATTTAACCATTTTCCTATTATAAATCTATGGGAGCTTTCTGTTACCACGGCAACCAAACCAAGAGGCAGACCACCATCAGTTATTTTGAATTGCCCCTACCCAAGCAACTTTTGTAACAAATTAGAGTCATACTACTTCAGTGGTTTCGAAGTTGTCATTTGAAAAAGTCCTTTTTCAAAACTGAATGTTGATGTGGCAACCAAACAAAATGGCCACCGGTCATAAAACATATAAACTGGGTAGACAGTCATTAGATGATCATAACTGCCAAATATAGCTCACATCACTTCACCGGTTATTGAGAAAGTGCAATTTACCCATTTTCCAATTATAAGTCTATGGGAGCCAAACCAAGAGGAGGACCGCCGAAATATTCGTTACTTGGAATTGCCCTTACCAAAGCAACATTTGTACAAAATTAAGAGTCATACTCCTTCAGTGGTTTTGGAGGAGTTGTCATTTAAAAAATTCCTTTTTCTTTAAATTTAATGTTACCATGGCAACCGAATAAAATAGCCACTGGTCATCAAACATACAAACTTGGTAGACAATCATCTAATGATCATAACTGCCAAATATGGTTTACATCACTTTACTGATTATGGAGAAAATGCAATTTAACCATTTTCCCATTATAAGTCTATGGGAGCTTTCTGTTGCCATGGCAACCAAACCAAGAGGCAGAGCACCACAATTTTAACTATTTAGAATTGCCCTTACCCAAGCAACATTTGTATCAAATAAGAATCATACTGCTTCTGTGGTTTTGAAGGAGTTGTCATTTAAAAAGTCTTCTTTTTTTTAATGTTGTCATGGCAACGAAATTAAATGGCCGCTGGTCATAAAACATATAAACTGGGTAGACAATCATCAAATGATCATAAATGCCAAATATGGTTCACATCACTTCACTGGTTATCGAGAAAATACAATTTAACCTATTTCCCATTATAAGTCTATGTGAGCTTTCTGCTGCCATGGCAACCAAACCGAGGCAGATAACCATAATTTTAGCCATTTTGGATTGCCCTTATCCAAGCAACATTTGTACCAAATTAGACTCATACTGCTTCAGTGGTTTTGAAGGAGTTGTCATTCAAAAAATTCCTTTTTCAAAATTTAAAGTTGCCATGGCAACCAAACAAAATGGCCGCTGGTCATCAAACACATCAACTTGGTAGACAATCATCAGATGATCATAACTGCCAAATATGGTTCACGTCACTTCAGTGGTTATGGAGAAAATGCAATTTAACCATTTTCCCATTATAAGTCTATGGGAGCTTTCTGTTGCCATGGCAACCAAACCAAGAGCAAGATCACCATAATTTCAGCTGTTTTTAAATCCCCTACCAGAGCCACATTCTTACCAAATTAGGGACAAATCGCATCAATGGCTTTGGAGGAGTTGTCTTTTGTAAGTGTTCACGGGCGGACGGACAGACGCACGGACGGACGACGGACTCGAAGTGATCAGGTGAGCTAAAAAGCCGATGTTGTCATTCTTGTATGTGACATGTCGTCTGGTTCTGTTCTTCATTACTACCAAGTATCATAAAAATATTCTAAAAAGTGTTTGACTTACATAGCGGACACTAAATCAATGCATAATCAGTGTCAAATATAAAAACAGAAAAAGTAAGGAAGGAAGAGTTGTCATTCTTGTGAGGAACACGTCGTCTTATGCTATTCTACAGTTCTATCAGGTACCATCAAAATATTCTGAAGGGTATTCCAGTTACAGAGCAGACGAGAAATCTATTTTAAGCAAAACAAAAAGAGATAACTCAAAAAGTAAGAAAGCCATTCTTACACGCGACACGCCGTCTGGTCCTGTTCTACATTTCTACCAATTATCATAAAAATATTCCAAAGGATTTTTGACTTACAGAGCGGACACGAAATCAATGGATAATCACTGTCAGACATAACAAAGGGAGATAACGCCAAAAGTAAGAAAGGCAGAGTTATTATTCTTGTACGCGACACGTCATCTGGTCCTGTTCTACATTTCTACCAAGTATCATAAAAATATTCCAAAGGGTCTTTGGCTTACAGAGCTGGCACGAAATCAATGGATAATCACTGTCAGACATAACAAAGGGCGATAACGCCAAAAGTAAGAAAGGCAGATTTGTTATTCTTGTACGCGACACGTCATCTGGTCCTGTTCTACATTTCTACCAAGTATCATAAAAATATTCCAAAGGGTCTGACTTAGGACACGAAATCAATTGATTATCATTGTCAAACTTAACAAAGAAAGACAACGCCAAAAGTAAGAAAGGCAGAGTTGTCATTCTTGTACGCCACACCATGTCTGGTCCTGTTCTACATTTCTGCCAAGTACCATCGAAATATTCCAGAGGGTATTCCAGTTACAGAGAGAAATCTATTTCAAACAAAACAAATGGAGATAACTCCAAAAGTAAGAAAGCCAAAGTTGTCATTCTTATGCGCGATACATCCTCTGGTCCTGTTCTTCATTTCTACCAAGTATCATAAAAATATTCCAAAGGGTCTTTGACTTACAGAGAGGACACAAAATCAATGGATAATCACTGTCAGGCATAACGAAGGGCGCCAAAAGTAGGAAAGGCAAAGTTGTCATTCTTGTACGCGACACGTCGTCTGGTCCTGTTCTACATTTCTACCAAGTATCATAACAATATTCCAAAGGGTCTGACTTCCAGAGCGGACACGAAATCAATGGATTATCACTGTCAAATATAACAAAGGGAGATAACGCCAAAAATAAGAAAGACAGAGTTGTCATTCTTGTACTCGACACGTCGTCTGGTCCTGTTCTACATTTCTGCCAAGTACCATCAAATATTCCAGAGGGTATTCCAGTTACAGAGCAGACGAGACATCTATTTCAAACAAAACAAAACAAAAGGAGATACCTCCAAAAGTAAGAAAGCCAGAGTTGTCATTCTTGTACGCGACACGTTGTCTGGTCCTGTTCTACATTTCTACTAAGTATCATAAAAATATTCCGAAGGGTCTTTGACTTACTGAGCGGTTCTTTGATTCACAGAGCGGAAACAATATCAATGGATAACCACTGTCAAATATAACAAAGGGAGATAACGCTAAAAGTAAGAAGGCCAGAGTTGTCATACTTGTACGTGACACGTCGTCTTGTCCTGTTCTACATTTCTACTAAGTATCATAAAAATACTCCAAAGGGTATTTGACTAACAGAGCGGACAAGAAATCAATGGATAATCACTGTCAGACATAACAAAGGGAGATAACGCGAAAAGTAAAGAAGGCCGAGTTGTCATTCTTGTATGCGACACGTCGTCTGGTCCTTTTCTGCATATCTATCAAGTATCATAAAAATACTCCGAAGGGTCTTTGACTTAAAGAGCGGACACGAAATCAATGGATTATCACTGTCAAATATAACACATGGGAGATAACGCCTAAAGTAAGAAAGCAGAGTTGTCATTCTTGTACGCGACACGTCGTCTGGTCCTGTTCTACATTTCTGCCAAGTACCATCGAAATATTCCAAAGGGTATTCGAGTTATAGAGCGAACACGAAATCTTTTTCAAACAAGAGGCCCACAACTCGCTCACCTGAGTGAAACCGCCACTGCAGATATGCAGTTGGCATGCAACATTTTTCCAATACTGTAAAATATTGAAAGCGATGACAAGGCAATGGCTTAAACAGGTTTAGAGATATGTTGCTTACAAGGTTAAAATGCTGAAATTTTCAAACGCCATAAGTAAAAAAAAAGTTCAGATATTTTTCAGAAGTCATTTCGTTCATCTACTTATCCTGTCCTTTAAAGTTGTTTTTTCCTTCTATTTTTAGCTCTGGCAACCATTTTGTTCAGTAGAGCAGAACCATTTTAGCAATTTTGGCAAAAGGGCATAAGAGGAACATTGATATGAAATTATTTTGAAATCTTGCCACTGGCCACGGAGATGTCGTTTAAAGGTTTTTCTATTTTTAGCTCTGGTGACCATTTTATTCAGCAGAGCAGAACCATTTTGGCAATCTTGGTAAAGGGGGATAAGAGGAGCATTTCTGTGAAATCATTTTGAAATCAGGCCACTGGCCAAGAAGGAGATTTTTAAAGGGTTTTTTTTTTTTTTTTTTTTTTTTTTTTTTTTCCTATTTTTAGCTCTGACGGCCATTTTGTTCAGCCGAGCAGAACTTTTTTAGCAATTTTGGTAAAGGGCCATAAGAGGAACATTTCTGTGAGATTACTTTGAAATCAGGACACTATCTGAGGAGGAGATGTCTTTTAAAGGTTTTTCTATTTTTAGCTCTGGCCACCATTTTGTTCAGCCAAGCGGAGCAATTTTAGTAATTTTGATTGATGGTCATTGGTGGAATACTTCTGTGCAAATATTTTGAGATCAGGCCATTAGCCAAGGACAAGATGCCATTTGAAGATTTTCTAATTTTTAGCTCTGGCGGCCATCTTATTTAATGGAGCAGAACCATTGCGGCCATCTTGGATTTTCGATCGACACAATTTTAGCCTGTTTCGATCCAGAAGTCATCCTGTTGCTAAAGAGCAAGTTTCGGCTCAAAGCCATCTAAGGTTTGAGAAGAGATGTCGACAATTAATTTTCAAGATGGCGGCTGTGGTGGCCATCTTGGATTTTCTATCGGCTCATTTAGCTATTTTATGTCTCATAAGCACCCTAATGCTCATCATCATGTTTCGATTCAAATGGATTATAGAGGAAATGTCCAAAGAATGAATTCTCAACATTTTTCCCATATAAATGTACTGTGCCCATACAAATGCATGGGGAAGCAAATTTGACCTTGCCGTAAAAAGGTCAAACGTCAAGATAGGACCATCATTTTAGCAATCTTGGTAGCTCTTCTGTCCCCGAGGATTTATGCAAAGATAAGGCCCCATGGCTTATTTGGTTCTGGAGAAGAAGATTTGTAAAGTTTCTTACCATAAATGAGCATGGCAGCCATTTTGGTCAATGGACCGCGACTATTTTAGCAATCTTTCGTTCCCCGCACCTAAGGAAGCCCCACATAAAATTTGAGCAACATTGGCCCAGAGGCTTCAGAGGAGAAGTCGTTTGAAATTCTCAACATTTTCCCAATACAAAATGTTTGATGCCCGTACAAATGCATAGGGAGCAAACTTGACCTCGCCGTAAAAAGGTCAAACGTCAATGTACGACCATCATTATAGCAACTTTGGTAGACCGCCCGTCCCTGATGATTAGTGCAAAGATTCAGCCCAAGGCATCCTCTGTTCTAGAGAATAAGATTTTTTAAGGTTTTTACCATATACTTGAGCAATATTGGCCCAGAGGCTTCAGCGGAAAAGTCGTTTGAAATTTTTCCCATACAAATGCATAGGGAAGCAAACTTGACCTCGCCGTAAAAAGGTCAAACGTCAATGTACAACAATTATTTTAGCAACTGGTAGACCTCTCGTTCTCGATGATTTATGCAAAGATTCAGCCCCAAGGCATCCTCGGTTCTGGAGAAGAAGATTTTTAAAGGTGTTTACCATATATGGGCATGGCGGCCATCTTGGTCAACGGACCGCGACCATTTAAGCAATCTTTCGTTCCCCCAACCTAAAGGGGCTCCATATGAAATTTGAGAAAAATTGGCTCAGCGGCTTCAGAGGAGAAGTCATTTGAAAATGTTAACGGACGGACGGATGCACGGGCGCACGGACGGACGACGGACGAAAAGTGATCACAATAACTCATCCTGAGCATAGCTCAGGTGAGCTAATAAAACAAAGAGTGATAACTCCAAAAGTAAGAAAGCCAGAGTTGTCAAAGAAAGCCAGTGTTGTCAATCTTGTATGGGATATGTCATCTCGTCCTGGTCTACATTTCTACCAAGTATCATCAAAATATTCCAAAGGGTATTTAAGTTTCAGAGCGGACAAGAAGTTTTACGCTGACGCCGACACCAACGGGAGCCGTCCCAAAAACAATATGTCCCCCCACCCTTTGTTAGGTGGGGAGGTGGGGGGACATAAAAAGTATCTCAAGGAAAGTACCAAGTCGCATTGACACATTTTGCACAGATTTTTAAGAAAATGTTTACACGACAAAAATAAGTGCTTCACTCGGTAATCTGCACTGGGTGTCATTCTGAAATCCAACATAAAGTAAAAAAGCAAATAGCTAATACCTCCCGCGAATCGAAGTAAAATTCTTCCTATAATGTGATATTACCAAATGCGTTTTACGCGATTGCCTACAGTGTACTTTCAGTTTGTAATTAGCAATACCGCTTTAGTAGAACATAACGCGATATATGGAGCACAGGCTTGTTAACATATACGAATTGTAACTACTAAAACAAATATGTTGTACAGTGTATATTTTACTTTTATTAAGTAGTGGCCCAAATTACTTCAAAACTGTAAAATGTGGTATTACTCCAAAATTCTAAAGGGTGTTATTTTTATCCCCATCATATAGATATGCCTAGTTGCATCAATACAGACGTATTTCCTTTACAAAGGTGTGCTAAAACTGTACAGCACTATAGACTTTGACGGGACAACATTTAAATTATAAGAGAGACGCACAGACTATGCCAATAATTCGTAATAAAAACAGCCGCATTTATTTCAATGGCTGTGAAAATGTGTGTTTGCATGGCAGATGCGTCAAGTTTTCTGGACCGGACTAGGAAGTTTCGCCCTATTAAGCTTCATCAGATTTTTTTTTAAATTAATCAGACACAGTCATAATGTATATCGAAACATGATTTTAAAAACTAATAAGCGCGCTGACAGTGTATCTTTCCAGGCCCCGGCGTACGCAGGATTTTGTGGAGGGGGAGGGTGCAAATCCTCGACATGCAAAACAGGCGAGGGGCCTGGGGTCTAGAGACAACGCCCCGGTAGGGCGTCGGGGGTGGGCTAAGCCCACCCTTAGCCCACCCCACCCTCCACCCCCGAGCCGAAATTGAATTTCAGCATTTTTAGAAACTTTAGGGAGCCATTTCTGAAGCGATGATAAGTTCAGGTTTAACGACGCATCAACCCATGAGGGTCATTTGCGTCAAAGTGGTGAACTAACATGGTTCTGTAGTGAAACGATTATAATGATAAGTCATAAATGCATAAAATGTAAAACTAGAACGAATTTAAAAATTAAAGCAGTTATACTTTGTTAAAAATATTGATGTGTTTTAAAAACATAAGTATGTTATCAGTCGGTACATTTTCAAATAAGTAT
Organism: Anodontia alba; assembly: GCA_964016985.1. Lineage (NCBI taxonomy): Eukaryota > Metazoa > Mollusca > Bivalvia > Lucinida > Lucinidae > Anodontia > Anodontia alba. The sequence goes on from OZ024822.1 coordinate 99,406,052, forward strand.
CTCAGGTCATTTGTTTGGAAGAATTGACGTCGCATATGAGAGAATTCAATGCAGTTGATCAGAAAGTGTTTCACCGTAAAAGGTTCATTACAGCTGATACAAAATGGCTGATCTTCTCGTTTGAGCAGATAAGAATGTGTGAGTCTAGTATGACCTATACGTAGACGAGTGAGAACCACTTCTTCTCGCCTTAATGATCGATAAATGGTATTTTTACCAAGAACCGGTTTTATTTCGTGTAGTTTATTGAATGTCGCTCTGTCCCATGACAGCTGCCATTTGGATAAGATGTACCTGTTGATAAAAGGTTTAAAATCTGTACATGGAAGTTTAAAATTCGAAATTTCTAGATAGAGTGAGGTCTTTGCTTTTACGTCGGCAGCCTCGTTACCTTTTATGCCAGCATGGCTGGGGAGCCAACAGAACAAAATTTCCTTAGTTTTCGATAACTCATGATGTTTTTCTATCAGGTTCTGAATTTTGGGATTTTTTGAAGATGTGTGGTTTAGAGATTTCAAAACAGAAAGGGAGTCCGAGAAAATAACGAATTTGTTATCTAAAGAATTATTCATAACGTAATCCAAAGCCATATCAATAGCCTTGGATTCAGCAGTGAAAATAGATGAGCCATCAGGAAGACGGATCTTTTCATGGTGGCTGCCCGATATATACGCACAGCCAACCTTATCTTCAACTTTTGAGCCATCAGTGTAGATGTGTTGATAATCTGAAAGTCGCGATTGTAATTCTTGGAAGTTTTGTTTTATGAGACGTGAATCAGAAAGTGACTTTTTGCTGTTGTGTAAATCGAAAAGAATAGTTGGTTTAGTAATGCACCAGGATGGAATATCAGAAAAAGAGTGTTTTTGGATGTTTTTAGTATTAATATTAGCAGATTCTAAAAGTGGTGCTATACAAAGGCCGAAGGATTTAATTGCGTTAGGTTTTCTTTCATAATATTCCTGAAATTGTGGTGGAAATGTGACTTCAAAAGCAGGGTTAGAAGGGTTAGCAGCAAGTCTGATGGCATACTGAAGAGACAATTTTTCTCTGCGTAGCCATAACGATGGCTCATCTGCTTCCACGTTAAGACTCGATACTGGAGACGTACGAAAAGCTCCCAATGCCAAACGAAGTCCTTGATTATGTACAGTGTCTAACATCTGTAGATAAGATTTTCTAGCAGATCCATATACGATGGACCCATAATCAAGTTTTGATCGAATGAAAGAACGATAAAGGTGAAGAAGAGTTGTTCTGTCCGCTCCCCAACTTGTGTGAGATAAAACTTTTAAAAGGTTTAATGCTTTTAAACATTTCGCTTTCACGTATTTTATATGGGGTATGAAGGACAGTTTTCCATCAAATATAACCCCAAGAAATTTTGATTCAGCAACAACTGGTATTTGAGATCCATATATGTAGAGCGCTGGATCGTTGTGTATTTTCCGTTGTTGACAGAAATGAACGCACTGAGTTTTCGATTTGGAAAATTTAAAGCCATTTCTAGTTGCCCAGTCTTCAATTCTATTTAGACATTGCTGTAGATGCCTTTCTATTGTGCGCATATTTTTCGAGCGAAAACATATATAGAAATCATCAACGTACAAAGAACCGTCTGTCTTGTAATCCAGACAGTTTATAATATCATTTAACTTCACGTTGAATAACGTGGTTGAAAGTATGGCTCCTTGAGGAACGCCCTGTTCTTAATCATAGAGATCAGACAGGGTCGATCCTACACGCACTTGTATTGTACGATCTTCAACAAAACTTTTAATAAAGTTTGGTAGTCTTCCTTTCATACCAAAGTTATGTAGGTCTTTTAAAATTCCATATCGCCAAGTGGTATCATAGGCTTTTTCCAAATCGAAAAATACAGCGACTACATGTTCTCGTTTGATAAAAGCATCACAGATAAAAGTTTCTAGTCTAACTAAATTATCATTGGTACTACGTTCAGCTCGGAATCCCGACTGAAGTTTTGTTATAACATTGTTAGATTCTAAGTACCAAACAAGTTGTTTGTTTATCATTCTCTCTAGTGTTTTGCAAAGGCAACTTGTTAGCGCTATTGGTCTGTAGTTTGTTGGTTCTGCATGATCTTTCCCTGGTTTGGGAATAGGTATAACTGTGGCCAAACGCCAACTTTCTGGAAAAAACCCTGTTGTCCATATCCCGTTGAAAATATGTAAAAGTGTGTCAAGGGCGGTTTCGGGAAGGTGTTTAAGCATCTGGTAATGGATGTCATCAGGGCCTGTAGCTGTATCTTTTGACACTGCGATAGCATCTTTAAGTTCTGTAATGTTAAACAGACTGTTATATTCTTCAGTATTTGAAGAGGTGAAATTAAGTTTGATCTTTTCTTCTTGTTTTTTGATGTTTTGAAACTTCTCTGAATAATTCCGAGATGAGGAATTATCAAAAAAAGTTTCGCCAAGTGTGTTTGCTATCTCTTCCTTTGATGTGGCCTTTGTTCCACGTTTTGTATTTAAGTGGGTGAAACTGGGTGATTTTGATTTACCAGATATTTTTCGTATCATATCCCAAACCTTTTTAATTGGAGTTTTATGATTTTAATTTGAAACGCAAGATTCCATCATTTGCGTTTGGAGGCCTTTATTGTTCGACGAGCCTTTGTTCTGAAAATCTTAACATTATTCAAGTTCTCGTTTGTTGGATATTTGCAGAACTTTGATAATGCTTGCTTGCGCTGTTTTATGACATCTTTGCATTCATCATTATACCATGGCTTGCTTTTCTTTGGATTTGTCGAGGTTTTCGGTATACTTTTGTTAGAGATATCGAGAAGAGAAGAATTAAAATCATCTAGAGGATCAATGGAATTGTTAATCTTATCTATTTTGAGACTTTCTTCACATAATGAGTGATACAATTCCCAATTTGCTTTATTTAGTTTCCACTTTGCGTTGTGATCGTTCGTGGAATTATTTACGCTTTCAATAATAACAGGGAAGTGGTCACTTCCATGTTGATCTTCACTGACCGTCCAGTCGAAATCTAGCAGTAGAGATGGATGACACATGGAAAGATCTAAAGAAGAGAATTTTCCAGTTGCAGGATGGAGATAGGTGTGAGATTTGTCATTCATAAGACAAAGATCGTTTTTGGTTATAAAGTCTTCAATAATATTACCTTTAGGGTTGTTATCTTTACATCCCCAAAGGATGTTGTGACCATTGAAGTCACCAACTAGTATATAGGGTGAAGGGAGTTGTTTCAGTAAAGTGTCTAAATGTTCGGTCTCTAAATGAAAATTCGGAGGTATATACACAGAACAAATAGTAATTTCTTTATCTAAAGTGACAGAAACCGCAACGGCTTGAAGATTGGTTACAAGTTTAATTTCTCGCTGGGGACATGAAGAGCGAACTAAGATTGAGCTTCCACCAGACGGCCTCTGGCCTTCTGAATATATATAATTGTATGTATTGAAATCTCTGATATTTAATTGATCATCAGTTTTCAAAAAAGTTTCTTGCAAGCAAACAACTGATGGACTCAATAAAGATAAAAGTAATAAGATCTCATTATAATTTGACCTTAGACCTCGACAGTTCCATTGTAGTATTCTGTGATTTGAATTCATTTTTGATTTGTTAGATTGTAGTTAGACTAGAAACTAAGGATATGTTATTGGTGATTTTGATCTATTATTACTATTGTTGACGTGTGAATGTTCTGATGATCTCGATCTATTTCTGTTAGTTCGTGGGCGATCTGGAGCTTCTCTTAACTCCATATCATCGCTACTGTCACTCAATGATCCGAAACTATTATGTTGTTGAAGTATATTATTTGAACCTTTTCGTTCTCTGTTTGATGTGCTTGGTCTTTGTGTTCCTTGACTAGATTTTGATTTTGTTTGTTGTTTCGTAGGTGGAGATGATTGAGTTCTTGCTTGTCTTTCTTTCTGTTGTTGTTTCTTCCAATCGTTTCTTATCCATCTCTATGGTGGCTTTTTTCAGGCCAGCCTCTCCTTTTTTCTCTTCAGTAGGTGTCTTTGTTTGATTTTTGTTTGTGGTGTTTGTTTGACCTTTTTGTTTCTGCAGATCTTCTGTTTGGCTGTTTGTGTTTGTTGAACTTGATTGAACTGCAGAGTCGAGAATAGTGATCGGATCGGTTTGAGTGGCAGTATCAACCACAGAAACCTTTTTCATAGAAGACTGGGTGATGTTGGCATAACTGATTCCAGGTATTGGAGTTGGGGTCTCAATAAGTTTCCGCGCTTCAACGAAAGAAATATTTCTGGTGAACTTAATATGCAAGATTTCCTTTTCTTTGTGCCAAATTCGGCATTCTTTAGAGTCAGCACTGTGTTTTTCACCACAATTGACACAGTGTAATTCGTTGCTACATCTGTTTTCGAGGTGTTCTCCTGTTTGACCGCATTTCGAACAGATAGGGTCTTTAGAACACCTATCCTCATGGTGTCCATATTTTTGGCAATTATGACATCGCAAGGGATTTGGTACGTAGACTTCTACGTTGACTCTAAAGTATGCCACTTTGACCGTTTTGGGTAAAACTGGCGTATTGAAAGTAAAAACAAAGGTGTTTGTGTCTTTTAACTCTCCGTTTCGTTTTATTTTGAATCTTTTTACTCCAGTTACTCCTTGAGATCTTGTGCCCTCGAGAATCTCCTCCTCGCCGCAATACCTCAATTCGGGACAACGAATTACCCCTTTTGAGGAATTTAGCGAGGTATGAGGGTACACTCGGACTTTCAAGTCGTGAAAAGTCTGTGCACGAAGAAGATTCTCGGCATGGGCTTTCTTGGATACCTCAATGAGTAGCTGATTCGATCTGTGTAGTTTTTTGATGTTTTCAGGTTCACCAGCTATACTCTGTATGATTTTTTGTATTAGAAACGGTGACAGAGATGTAATCTGTCTGTTCTCTTCTTTGCTTTCAACTAAAATGAAGCGTGGAAAGTGTTGAGGAGACGTTTCATTTGTTGAGGTAGTTGGAGGTTGAGAATTTTCGTCAAAATCTGAATTATCAGTGTCTGGGGTTTGTTTAGTTCTTTTTCTTTTATCATTACCCATGATGAAGTTGTATTAAAATTCGTCCTCCGTGCTCTCCGCCCACCACGGAGCCCAACAAGGGAACACATAAATGGAGTGGCTTTCCTACTCACTTGTGCTAGAGATACACAGAAGATATACTCGCACGAGCAAAATGCTGCACGATTGACCCGTTAAGCCGCCGCCTTCTTAGGATTGGAAAGATTGAGAAATAAAAATTATGGGCAAACGGTGAGTATCAGTATGATACAAAAGACAAGGAAGAGAAAGAAAAGATTTTTCCTAGGGCTTGGCGCGACCAGCCGATTGACCGTGCCGGGTCTCACAGACACCCTTCTACACCGAAATCTAGGCCAAAGAGGCGTGTTGAGCCATCAGGAGAGAACAAACTCCCAATAACTCTCAACCTCCAGGATCCCTTCTTCCGGCTTACGGGCTGCCACCCACGGCAAACGGGTGGTATTTCCTCTTAGCTCTTCCCAAAGGGGACAATTACTGCTCACCAAGCTAGCAACGTTCCCAGTGGGAATTGAGCCCCCAGGGCCTCGGCAAGGCGGAAAGTTTAATATCCAGGGGCATTTCTGCAGCACATTTGTCCTTCTTGCTAAGTCTTTGTCGTTGGTTGAAACTATAAAGTACACAGTTCTGCAAGTGCATTTTGTTAACTAATGTGAACATTGTCTTCTCTGATAACGGGTTTTCGGAAAATACTCAAGATTATTTTGAGGAATGACAAACAAAATTCATATCAGAATTTGTACAATGTTTTTCGTAACAGCCATGTGTATCTCTGTAGTGTTCCGTTTGAAACGCCAGAAGCCTTCATATAAACAGAACCTTGCCATTCCATTACTGGACCACATTTTAGTGGAGATTGAGGAAAGATTTTCAGGTGTGTTTAAGCTCGAAGGAGTATTACAAACTTCATTACAAGTAATCCATGAAATAGCGTTTTCAGGGGACAAAAGACAAAAAGTGAACATTAATATGACTTCTACTTGAAGTGCTCATTTGACTTAACTAGAAAACTTCATATATAATCATGGAAACGTCTCCGTGCAATTTTTACCTCACCATTTCTGTACTTAAACAGCAAATGCAGGTTTGCTAGGGTATACAGGAAAGAGCAATAATTTGCTTAACTATGGCTTCCAATAGATATCAATGACAATTTCAATTAGGAACTACTTTATTTAATAGGTCTTATAAGACATTAATTTTTAGACATACAAAACGGTGTGAAAACTGTCATTTGACAAGTATTTACGGAGATTGTCAAAAACATACATAGACGTTTCCATAATGTAATGAAAAAAGAGAATATTAAGCACTGCTTATTAGATACTGCCCGCAAGGTAATGGTCAATAAAACGAGTTGTTCTTTGAAGGGAAAACAAGAAGTATCTTAAAAAAAATTGTCGAAGGTAAACACTGCAAACCTTTATAATTCAACTTTCAGGGCGACGAACAACTTCAACATTTCACCCCGACAAACCGATTTGCTGTGATTGACTAGTACATGCGCAAGCGAAAATACTGTAGGAATTTTGGAGAAGAATAATAGTCTGACTTGCAAATGACTCATAGTAAATACAATAAATTTCAAGAATGAGATATCTTTAAACTGTTAACGTATATTGACCCTTTAAATATATTCTAAATAAAAGATTGCAAAAGGCGCAGTAATACATATTTAAAAATTACGGGAAAATATGGAGTATTCGAGTGACGCTTTCGTAGACTCGAAGAGAAACTGATTCGCTTCGAGGGGGGGGGGAGAGAGTTTAAAAGCCGGAAGTAAAGGTCAGGAGTGGGAACCAAAAGTCGGGACTAAATTTTGACAATCTATTAATGGCATTAAACATGCATATATCGGAATGAAATTTGGAACACATGTAGAATATTGCTTATTCTAAAAAATGCATATCAGATTATATCTGAAGATTAAATATTTTTCTCGTTCTGAACCAAAATATTCGACTCTGTTTCACGATTTGGGGTCGGCACCAAATTTTGCGGTGTTGACGATGTCAAGCACTTTGTAGATTATGATCAGTTTGGGGTCACAAAGGGAATCGTTTTAAGCATTATCATTTAAAAAAAATGTCACGGATCAGAAAAATATAAAAAATTAAATTATTTTATATTAACGTCCAGTAAATATTTGACCCGGGATCAGGTCGGGACTAATTGCTTAATTTCTGGCTTGACATAGGACCCAGATTAGCACTATTTCTGGTGCGACGTGCATTGTGTCTCTCAGTTTAATAAAATTATTGCAAACTTGAATAAATCATTTAATATGCATGTCTGATCAAATTTTAAGACATGCCACGTACTTGACATCAGAAATAACCGAATTTTGGCCCGATGTCAAGCTAGAAAGAATGAAATTAGTCCCGACCTGGTCCCGGGTCCAATATTTACTAGACAGTACGATGGAATAACTTAATTTTTGTATTCTTTTGATCTTCGACATGTTAGTAAATGATAATGCATAAAAACACTCCCATGGCAACCCCATATTGACCATAATTTGAAAAATACTTGCCCTGGTCCTACTTAATACCACAAAGTGTTACATTACTTAAACGTGCTACGGAAGTGTCTAGGATTGAGTAGGACAGCTAGAGTAGGATGAGTTGCGTCAGACAGGGTAAGAAGAGCGGACAGGGATGTGACGACTAACTAGTAGACTTATCCAAATCCACGCATCTCAACATATCTTACCACACAATATGCAAACCACCATGCACTCTGCACTGCACCCCAATGCTGCTTGAAAAGCAATAGTTTGGGGGCGAAACGACTAGGGTACGGAGAAAAATCAACTAGTCAGGTATTTGGTTTGGACTTCCATCCGTACTTCAGGCGTTTATAATTTTCTTGCTGCACTTATTTTATAGTCGACTTACACATAGTCAATTTAATCAAGCGGTTCTATTTTTTCTGTGACGACTGTCGAACGCACCTGCAGGTACGATGGATCATAATTGCTACGTAATGCAATAAACTGTTCATATTATTATTATTTATTTATTAATAAACAATATATTATATACTTCAAACCAATTTTAAATGGTATATTATGATATGAAATAAAACAAGAAATATCTTTAAAAAAGATAAACGGCGTAAGAGGTACTGGAATATGAATATTCAAACAACTTTGTGGTTCAATATGAAAAGAAGAAGGCCTTTAAAATATAAAATTTATTACGAATTCAAACAGAATCAAGGAAGTTTTAATACTGTATAACATTGTATATATTGCAAAGGTTGGCAGGAAAGAGAGTGTACTCAGATGTGTAAATATCTGTGCTAAATAATGAAAAGCAATTTAGCATATAAATGTAAAGCATATAATTTTGTGCGTTAATTTGTATACTATACTAGTATTTGAAAAATCCTTGCCAACATGCACCTTTTAGATAAAGAGTTAGCAAAGTGTAACACTGGCCATGAAGATTGGAAAAAAATGGAAAAAACATACATTATGTATTTAATTTGTAATAAGAGGGTCATGATGGCCCTGGATTGCTCACGTGGGAAGCAGATTTGTTTAGCCTGGCGGATGAATATTTTCAAAGTTTTCTGCATATATATATATATATATATATATATATATATATATATATATATATATATATATATATATATATATATATATATATATATATATATATATATATTCAATGTTAAGCAGACTATATATAGGCAACAGGCAGACTAGGAAATTAGGCAGACTAAACTCAGTCTGCCTAATATTTGAGAGGCAGGCATTTGCAACATAAATAATTGGGGTGCAATTTTAGAGAGGCCGCCTTATATTCAAGCAATTTCTGATAAGTTTAAGCAGTTATTTCAATATTTGTTGAAAAAATGACTGGTTTTAAGTGTCTTATATTTTGACCGACATATAACTTCAAAAATGTTAGTTTGCAGCTTAGGCAGACAATTTTTAAACTCTATTTCCAAGTAAAGATAAATATATATTGTTATTTTTACTTTGTAGTATTTGATGTTCTCGTGTTAACTTTATGATATCGAGATCAAAATCTTCCAAAATAAAATATTTAGGAAATTGATATTTTGTGAACACAATAATCACAAATTCGCGACTTTCCAGTTCAGCGCTCTCTAGCGGTTGATAGCGATATGCGTAATATGGCGGCCGATGGTTTAAAAATGTGAAAAGCCAGTATTTCATCAATATCCTTACAATTAGCCCGGAATAAAGGTAAAAGAAGGTAAGAAATTCTTACTAACATAAAATTCCACGCATCTCAAGATCTGTTTAACAGTGTGCAGCAGAATCAATACCAGTATGCTGCGAAATACTTCATTTTGATTTTATAAGTTCGGAAAGAATAGTAGTCGCACATAGTATAATAACTCAGTCTGTCTCTTTTGTTTTGTTTGATTTGGGCTTAACGTCGCTTTCAACAATCTTTCAGTCATATCGCGACGGTGTCTGGATGTGACAGGGAGCTCAATGCTCACTTTTAGAGTGCTGCCTCACTAAAATATCATGCCCCAGACACTTTGACATGATATTCCACTCGGTCACATTAAACTGACACTGAGCTGACCAGTTCCGATTCCTAGCTCTACTTTCTTAATGCTGAGCGCCAAGCAAAAGAGCAGCTAGTACCATTTTTAAAGTCTTTGGTATGACCCGGGGGGGGGTCGAACCCGCAATCTCCCGGTCACAAAGCGGACGCTCTACCACTGAGCCACTGTGCCGGTCAGTCTGTCTCTACACCATAAACTAGTGGTGCATAAAAAAACGAATTGTAATATCATGCAGAAATAAAAAGAGTTCCAGTTACATAATTTTTACAGTTTTATTGTAGCAGGTGAAAAATGCATAAGCCCTGACCAGGAATCAAACCAGGGACTGTTTGTATGCTAAGCAAAGACTCTACCATGTGGCTGTAAAAGCCGTCTCCCACCACAAGGCAGTACAAGTGTGCTATTTAGCTCCTTGTATTTGACGGAAAATCAGTATACCCAGGTCTAAGAAAGTCATAAAGTTTTAGACAGTCTATAAAGTCAAAGACTATTTGATCTAAAGATTTATGTATACCCTGTGACATTCTGTCCCTTCACATTGAAATTCATTCTCGAACTTCAATCCGAGAGTCGTGGGAAATGAGACTCAAGGAGATGTAATGCACATATGAGTTACTTACAATGGTGCCAAATGTACATATAGCAGGTGAAAAAATTTATACAACCTGGCTGGACCTCTTGTATGCTAAGAACAGCCTACGACGTCACTGTAAAAGCCACCTTGTACCACAAAGCAGTTTAAGCAGCTATATACCTATGCCCTGTGACAGTATCCTTGTATTTGACGGAAAATCAGTATACCCAGGTCTAAGAAAGTCATAAAGTTTTAGACAGTCTATAAAGTCAAAGACTATTTGATCTAAAGATTTATAGACTTGGTCAAAACGATGTCATGTGAATGAGACAAAATTAAAACATCGCGATCAATCTTTCCGTCTACAGTGTTATTTGAAGCACTAGTAACAGGTCAGCCACTTGTAGCCGTGCTGGGCCTGATAGCTCAGTCGGATGCTTATTCGACCGATAATCAGGAGGTCGAGGGTTCGATTCTCCGGTCCGGCAAAATTCTTTGGTAAAGATTGATTATGAAATTGTTTCTTAGGTCATTCTCTCCCTTCCGCTGATTCATAGAACATTAATTTGTCTGTTAACAAGACTTTCTGTGTTCCATGAGTTTTGCATAATGTTCTTTTCCTTTTCACACAGACTGGTCTACCATGGGGAAGAAGAGAAAGGCACAAAGTGAAATTGATACAGATACATGTAGGAGACTGTACTGCGTTTGTCGTCAGCCAAATCATGAAAACAAAATGATGATGTGTTGCGACTTCTGTCAGGAGTGGTTTCATCCAGCTTGTGTGGGAGTGGATGAAGATGACGCTGAAGCTGTAGCTAGATGGCACTGCCTAGGTTGCATTGACTTAATGTCAGAGAATCCAGTCATGTCAAAAAAAGGTATCCAAATTTTTACATTATACACAGCATGGAACAGTTTTTATCCCTTTTATGAGCTGAATCCAGAGGGGCTGCTGGTGGAGGGGGAGGAAAGCTAGTATGAGAGGAGGCGTTACTACTTCTCATTGGGGGTCTCCCTGGATTTGTTTTGATTTTTTTTTTTAATTTAGTGTCTGGAGAATGCATGTTAAGCCATTTTTAGCTTGTCTGAACGAAAGTTCAGGAAAAGCTGTTGCACTACACATGGCAATGGTTTTGTTTGTTTGTGTTGAGGTTTTACGGCCCAGTAAAAACCAATGGGGTCATGTCAAGCGTGGTCAGTTTACCTAACCACACGTTTACTGGGCAGACTTAGTCCTCTAAGCGGTTAACCAGTATTGTGCACATTCTTTCGCAAGAAACTGACAACTGCCCTTCTTGAATCAGCGGAAGAATGACCGTAGAAAATATTTCATGATCAATCTCTACGAAAGAATGTTGCCAACCTCATCGGGGGTTGAACCCGCGACCTCCTGGTCTCCAGTCGGACGGCGCATCCAACTGAGCCACCGAGGCCGGCGTTCAGGTCCATAAAATGTTTTGATTTTAGCCCATCTGGTAAGTGGCTAGTCTAGAATAAGA